>OX453089.1:52238661-52420165 GCA_949708635.1 Hirtodrosophila cameraria
GTAGACGATTTATTTGCGATAACAAGAAAAGACGAAGTACAAAAAAAACTTGAAATGTTGAACTCATACCACAAAAACATTAAATTTACTATTGAACTGGAAACGGAAGGAAAATTACCATACCTAGATTCAATACTACACAAACAAGGGAACAAATTAAAAATAAAATGGTACAAAAAACCGACGGCATCAGGACGAATACTCAACTTTTACTCTAGACACCCAAAAACAATAATAATGAACACAGCCCTCAACACTATAACAAGAATGCTCAACATAAGTGACAACATATACCACGAAGAAATAAAATGCAATATAAAAGAAATATTAACGAACAACGACTTCCCAATAAATATAATAAATACATTAATACACAAATACACCTCAACCGAACCAAACTCTAACGACAAAGAAGAGCAAAAACAATATAGATCTTTAATATATGTACCACACCTATCCGAGAGATTTAAAAACTCAGATTGCTACGACAAAGACGAAATAAAAATAGCACATAAGCCCACAAATACATTGGGTACATTTTTCAACAACACAAAAAGTAAAATACCGACAACTGACAAAAGCAACGTAATATACAGAATTCCTTGTGAAGGAGACGGCCAGAATGAGTGCAACAAAATATATGTAGGTACCACAAAATCCAAATTAAAAACAAGACTATCACAACATAAATTTAATATAAAACTAAGACATCAAACAGAAATACAAAAAACTGCACTTGCGACACACTGCGTAGAAAGTGGTCACTCACCAAACTTTGACGCAACGACGATATTACAACAAGAACAACACTACACAAAAAACATTATTATCTTCTAACCACTTCATCCATGAACGCAATAAATGGAATTGAAAATTTACAAGTTCAACTGGCATAACATTATCAAAACTTCAGCTATTTTGATGAAACATAAAAATTTGGTATTATTTCGGCGTCCAGAATGATTTGGCTTTTAAATTTTTGAAATTTAAAACAAATCAAAAAATTTAACCTTTTAACTATTTCATACATGAACTATTTCATAGGTTCACGCAAAATATGGTATTGAGAAATTTCCAAGTTCAACTGCCATAACTTTGCCAAAACTTCACCTATTTTGATGAAACATAAAGTTTTGGTATTATTTCGGCATCCAGAAAGATTTGGCTTTTAAATTTTTGAAATTTAAAACAAATCAAAAAATTTAACCTTTTAACTATTTCATACATGAACTAATTCATAGGTTCACGCAAAATATGGTATTGAGAAATTTCCAAGTTCAACTGCCATAACTTTGTCAAGACTGAACCTATTATGATGAAACATATACTTTTGATATTATTTCGGAATCCAGAATTATTTTGCACTTAAATTTTTGAAATTTAAAACAAATCAAAATTTAACCCTTTAACCATTCCATCCATGAACCTAGGCTCACGCAAATTATGGAATTGAAAAATGTACAAAATATGGAATTGAAAAATGTACGAGTTCAACTGCCTTAACTTTGTCATGACTGAATCTATTTTGATGAAACATATATTTCTGGTATAATTTTGTCATACAGAATGATTTGGCACTTAAATTTTTGAAATTTAAAACAAATCAAAATTTAACCTTTTAACCATTTCATCCATGAACCTAGGTTCACGAAAAATAGGGTATTGAGAAATTTCCAAGTTCAACTGGCATAAATTTGTCAAGACTAAACCTATTTTGATGAAACATATATTTTTGGTATTAATTCAGAATCCAGAATGATTTGTCACTTAAATTTTTGAAATTTAATACAAATCAAAACTTAACCTTTTAACCATTTCATCCATGAACGAAAAATATGGTATTGGGAAATTTCTTAGTTCAACTGCCATAACTTTGTCAAGACTGAACCTATTTTATAGAAACATATATTTTTGGTATTATTTCGGAATCCAGAATGATTTGCCACTTAAATTTTTGAAATTTAAAACAAAAAAAATAATTACCTTCTAACCACTTCTTAGGTTCACGCATAATATGGAATTCAGAAAGTTCCAAGTTCAACTGCCATAACTTTGTCAAGACTGAACCTATTTTGATGAAACATATATTTGTAGTATTATTTCGGAAACCAGAATGATTTTGCACTTAAATTTTTGAAATTTAAAACAAAAAAAATAATTACCTTCTAACCACTTCATCCATGAACGCAATATATGGTATTGAGAAATTTCCAAGTTCAACTGCCATAACTTTGTCAAGACTGAACCTATTTTGATGAAACATATACTTTTTGTGATTATTTCGGCGTCCAGAATGATTTGGCACTTAAATTTTTGAAATTTAAAACAAAAAAAATAATTACCTTCTAACCTTATCTTAGGTTCACGCAAAATATGGAATTGTGACATTTCCAAGTTCAACCGCAATAACTTTGTCCAGACTGAACCATTTTTGATGAAACATATGTTTTTGGTATTATTTTGTCATACAGAATGATTTGGCACTTAAATTTTTTGAAATTTAAAACAAATCAAAATTTAACCTTTTAACCATTTCATTCATGATTCTAGGTTCACGCAAAATAAGGAAATGAAAAATGTACGAGTTCAACTACCACAACTTTGTCATGACTGAATCTATTTTGATGAAAAATATATTTTAGGTATTATTTTGTCATACAGAATGATTTGGCACTTAAATTTTTTGAAATTTAAAACAAATCAAAATTTAACCTTTTAACCATTTCATTCATGATTCTAGGTTCACGCAAAATAAGGAATTGAAAAATGTACAAGTTCAACTGCCATAAATTTGTCAAGACTGAACCTATTTTGATGAAACATATATTTTTGGTATTATTTCGGAATCCAGAATGATTTGCCACTTAAATTTTTGAAATTTAAAACAAAAAAAATAATTACCTTCTAACCACTTCTTAGGTTCAGGCATAATATGGAGTTCAGAAATTTCCAAGTTCAACTGCCATAACTTTGTCAAGACTGAACTTATTTTTAATGAAACATATATATATGGTATTATTTCGGAATCCAGAATTATTTGGCACATAAATTTTTGAAATTTAAAACAAATCAAACCAACCATTTCATCCATGAACGAAAAATATGGTATTGAGAAATTTCCAAGTTCAACTGCCCTAAAATTTGACAAGACTGAACCTATTTTGATGAAACATATATTTTTGGTATTATTTCGGAATCCAGAATGATTTGCCACTTAAATTTTTGAAATAAAAAACAACTCAACATTTAACCTTTTAACCATTCCATCCATGAACCTAGGCTCACGCAAATTATGGAATTGAAAAATGTACAAAACATGGAATTGAAAAATGTACGAGTTCAACTGCCATAACTTTGTCATGACTGAATCTATTTGGATGAAACATATATTTCTGGTATTATTTTGTCATACAGAATGATTGGGCACTTAAATTTTTGAAATTTAAAACAAATCAAAATTTAACCTTTTAACCATTTCATCCATGAACCTAGGTTCACGAAAAATAATGTATTGAGAAATTTCCAAGTTCAACTGAAATATATTTGTCAAGACTAAACCTATTTTGATGAAACATATATTTTTGGTATCATTTCGGAACCCAGAATGATTTGCCACTTAAATTTTTGAAATTTAAAACAAATCAAAATTTAACCTTTTAACCATTTCATCCATGAACCTAGGTTCACGAAAAAATATGGTATTGAGAAATTTCCAAGTTCAACTGAAATATATTTGTCAAGACTAAACCTATTTTGATGAAACATATATTTTTTGTATTTCGGAATCCAGAATAATTTGTCACTTAAATTTTTGAAATTTAAAACAAATCAAAATTTAACCTTCTAACCATTTCATCCATGAACCTAGGCTCACGCAAAAAATGGAATTCAAAAATTTACAAGTTCAATTGCCATAACTTTGTCAAAAGTGATCCTATATTGATGCAACATATATATTTGGTATTATTTCGGAGTCCAGAATGATTTGGCACTTAAATTTTTTGAAATTTAAAACAAATCAAAATTTAACCTTTTAACCATTTCATTCATGATTCTAGGTTCACGCAAAATAAGGAAATGAAAAATGTACAAGTTCAACTACCATAACTTTGTCATGACTGAATCTATTTTGATGAAAAATATATTTTAGGTATTATTTTGTCATACAGAATGATTTGGCACTTAAATTTTTTGAAATTTAAAACAAATCAAAACTTAACCTTTTAACCATTTCATTCATGATTCTAGGTTCACGCAAAATAAGGAAATGAAAAATGTACGAGTTCAACTGCCATAACTTTGTCATGACTGAATCTATTTGGATGAAACATATATTTCTGGTATTATTTTGTCATACAGAATGATTGGGCACTTAAATTTTTGAAATTTAAAACAAATCAAAATTTAACCTTCTAACCATTTCATCCATGAACCTAGGCTCACGCAAAAAATGGAATTGAAAAATTTACAAGTTCAATTGCCATAACTTTGTCAAAAGTGATCCTATATTGATGCAACATATATATTTGGTATTATTTCGGAGTCCAGAATGATTTGCCACTTAAATTTTTGAAATTTAAAACAAAAAAAATAATTACCTTCTAACCACTTCTTAGGTTCACGCATAATATGGAATTCAGAAAGTTCCAAGTTCAACTGCCATAACTTTGTCAAGACTGAACCTATTTTGATGAAACATATATTTGTAGTATTATTTCGGAAACCAGAATGATTTTGCACTTAAATTTTTGAAATTTAAAACAAAAAAAATAATTACCTTCTAACCACTTCATCCATGAACGCAATATATGGTATTGAGAAATTTCCAAGTTCAACTGCCATAACTTTGTCAAGACTGAACCTATTTTGATGAAACATATACTTTTTGTGATTATTTCGGCGTCCAGAATGATTTGGCACTTAAATTTTTGAAATTTAAAACAAAAAAAATAATTACCTTCTAACCACATCTTAGGTTCACGCAAAATATGGAATTGTGACATTTCCAAGTTCAACCGCAATAACTTTGTCCAGACTGAACCATTTTTGATGAAACATATGTTTTTGGTATTATTTTGTCATACAGAATGATTTGGCACTTAAATTTTTTGAAATTTAAAACAAATCAAAATTTAACCTTTTAACCATTTCATTCATGATTCTAGGTTCACGCAAAATAAGGAAATGAAAAATGTACGAGTTCAACTACCATAACTTTGTCATGACTGAATCTATTTTGATGAAAAATATATTTTAGGTATTATTTTGTCATACAGAATGATTTGGCACTTAAATTTTTTGAAATTTAAAACAAATCAAAATTTAACCTTTTAACCATTTCATTCATGATTCTAGGTTCACGCAAAATAAGGAATTGAAAAATGAACAAGTTCAACTGCCATAAATTTGTCAAGACTGAACCTATTTTATAGAAACATATATTTTTGGTATTATTTCGGAATCCAGAATGATTTGCCACTTAAATTTTTGAAATTTAAAACAAAAAAAATAATTACCTTCTAACCACTTCTTAGGTTCACGCATAATATGGAATTCAGAAAGTTCCAAGTTCAACTGCCATAACTTTGTCAAGACTGAACCTTTTTTTGATGAAACATATATTTGTAGTATTATTTCGGAAACCAGAATGATTTTGCACTTAAATTTTTGAAATTTAAAACAAAAAAAATAATTACCTTCTAACCACTTCATCCATGAACGCAATATATGGTATTGAGAAATTTCCAAGTTCAACTGCCACAACTTTGTCAAGACTGAACCTATTTTGATGAAACATATACTTTTTGTGATTATTTTGGCGTCCAGAATGATTTGGCACTTAAATTTTTGAAATTTAAAACAAAAAAAATAATTACCTTCTAACCACATCTTAGGTTCACGCAAAATATGGAATTGTGACATTTCCAAGTTCAACCGCAATAACTTTGTCCAGACTGAACCATTTTTGATGAAACATATGTTTTTGGTATTATTTTGTCATACAGAATGATTTGGCACTTAAATTTTTTGAAATTTAAAACAAATCAAAATTTAACCTTTTAACCATTTCATTCATGATTCTAGGTTCACGCAAAATAAGGAAATGAAAAATGTACGAGTTCAACTACCATAACTTTGTCATGACTGAATCTATTTTGATGAAAAATATATTTTAGGTATTATTTTGTCATACAGAATGATTTGGCACTTAAATTTTTTGAAATTTAAAACAAATCAAAATTTAACCTTTTAACCATTTCATTCATGATTCTAGGTTCACGCAAAATAAGGAATTGAAAAATGTACAAGTTCAACTGCCATAAATTTGTCAAGACTGAACCTATTTTGATGAAACATATATTTTTGGTATTATTTCGGAATCCAGAATGATTTGCCACTTAAATTTTTGAAATTTAAAACAAAAAAAATAATTACCTTCTAACCACTTCTTAGGTTCAGGCATAATATGGAATTCAGAAATTTCCAAGTTTAACTGCCATAACTTTGTCAAGACTGAACTTATTTTTAATGAAACATATATATATGGTATTATTTCGGAATCCAGAATTATTTGGCACATAAATTTTTGAAATTTAAAACAAATCAAACCAACCATTTCATCCATGAACGAAAAATATGGTTTTGAGAAATTTCCAAGTTCAACTGCCATAACTTTGTCAAGACTGAACCTATTTTGATGAAACATAAATTTTTGGTATTTTTTCGGAATCCAGAATGATTTGCCACTTAACTTTTTGAAATTTAAAACAAAAAAAATAATTACCTTCTAACCACTTCTTAGGTTCACGCATAATATGGAATTCAGAAAGTTCCAAGTTCAACTGCCATAACTTTGTCAAGACTGAACCTATTTTGATGAAACATATATTTTTGGTATTATTTCGGAATCCCGAATGATTTGCCACTTAAATTTTTGAAATTTAAAAAAAAACAAAATTTTACCTTTTAACCATTTTATCCATGAACGAAAAATATGGTATTGAGAAATTTGCAAGTTCAACTGCCATAACTTTGTCAAGACTGAACCTATTTTGATGAAACATATATTTTTGGTATTATTTCGGAATCCAGAATTATTTGGCACATAAATTTTTGAAATTTAAAACAAATCAAACCAACCATTTCATCCATGAACGAAAAATATGGTTTTGAGAAATTTCCAAGTTCAACTGCCATAACTTTGTCAAGACTGAACCTATTTTGATGAAACATAAATTTTTGGTATTTTTTCGGAATCCAGAATGATTTGCCACTTAACTTTTTGAAATTTAAAACAAAAAAAATAATTACCTTCTAACCACTTCTTAGGTTCACGCATAATATGGAATTCAGAAAGTTCCAAGTTCAACTGCCATAACTTTGTCAAGACTGAACCTATTTTGATGAAACATATATTTTTGGTATTATTTCGGAATCCAGAATGATTTGCCACTTAAATTTTTGAAATAAAAAACAACTCAACATTTAACCTTTTAACCATTCCATCCATGAACCTAGGCTCACGCAAATTATGGAATTGAAAAATGTACAAAATATGGAATTGAAAAATGTACGAGTTCAACTGCCATAACTTTGTCATGACTGAATCTATTTGGATGAAACATATATTTCTGGTATTATTTTGTCATACAGAATGATTGGGCACTTAAATTTTTGAAATTTAAAACAAATCAAAATTTAACCTTTTAACCATTTCCTCCATGAACCTAGGTTCACGAAAAATAATGTATTGAGAAATTTCCAAGTTCAACTGAAATATATTTGTCAAGACTAAACCTATTTTGATGAAACATATATTTTTGGTATCATTTCGGAACCCAGAATGATTTGCCACTTAAATTTTTGAAATTTAAATCAAATCAAAATTTAACCTTTTAACCATTTCATCCATGAACCTAGGTTCACGAAAAAATATGGTATTGCGAAATTTCCAAGTTCAACTGAAATATATTTGTCAAGACTAAACCTATTTTGATGAAACATATATTTTTTGTGTTTCGGAATCCAGAATAATTTGTCACTTAAATTTTTGAAATTTAAAACAAATCAAAATTTAACCTTCTAACCATTTCATCCATGAACCTAGGCTCACGCAAAAAATGGAATTGAAAAATTTACAAGTTCAATTGCCATAACTTTGTCAAAAGTGATCCTATATTGATGCAACATATATATTTGGTATTATTTCGGAGTCCAGAATGATTTGCCACTTAAATTTTTGAAATTTAAAACAAAAAAAATAATTACCTTCTAACCACTTCTTAGGTTCACGCATAATATGGAATTCAGAAAGTTCCAAGTTCAACTGCCATAACTTTGTCAAGACTGAACCTATTTTGATGAAACATAAATTTTTGGTATTTTTTCGGAATCCAGAATGATTTGCCACTTAACTTTTTGAAATTTAAAACAAAAAAAATAATTACCTTCTAACCACTTCTTAGGTTCACGCATAATATGGAATTCAGAAAGTTCCAAGTTCAACTGCCATAACTTTGTCAAGACTGAACCTATTTTGATGAAACATATATTTTTGGTATTATTTCGGAATCCCGAATGATTTGCCACTTAAATTTTTGAAATTTAAAAAAAAACAAAATTTTACCTTTTAACCATTTTATCCATGAACGAAAAATATGGTATTGAGAAATTTGCAAGTTCAACTGCCATAACTTTGTCAAGACTGAACCTATTTTGATGAAACATATATTTTTGGTATTATTTCGGAATCCAGAATTATTTGGCACATAAATTTTTGAAATTTAAAACAAATCAAACCAACCATTTCATCCATGAACGAAAAATATGGTTTTGAGAAATTTCCAAGTTCAACTGCCATAACTTTGTCAAGACTGAACCTATTTTGATGAAACATAAATTTTTGGTATTTTTTCGGAATCCAGAATGATTTGCCACTTAACTTTTTGAAATTTAAAACAAAAAAAATAATTACCTTCTAACCACTTCTTAGGTTCACGCATAATATGGAATTCAGAAAGTTCCAAGTTCAACTGCCATAACTTTGTCAAGACTGAACCTATTTTGATGAAACATATATTTTTGGTATTATTTCGGAATCCAGAATGATTTGCCACTTAAATTTTTGAAATAAAAAACAACTCAACATTTAACCTTTTAACCATTCCATCCATGAACCTAGGCTCACGCAAATTATGGAATTGAAAAATGTACAAAATATGGAATTGAAAAATGTACGAGTTCAACTGCCATAACTTTGTCATGACTGAATCTATTTGGATGAAACATATATTTCTGGTATTATTTTGTCATACAGAATGATTGGGCACTTAAATTTTTGAAATTTAAAACAAATCAAAATTTAACCTTTTAACCATTTCATCCATGAACCTAGGTTCACGAAAAATAATGTATTGAGAAATTTCCAAGTTCAACTGAAATATATTTGTCAAGACTAAACCTATTTTGATGAAACATATATTTTTGGTATCATTTCGGAACCCAGAATGATTTGCCACTTAAATTTTTGAAATTTAAATCAAATCAAAATTTAACCTTTTAACCATTTCATCCATGAACCTAGGTTCACGAAAAAATATGGTATTGCGAAATTTCCAAGTTCAACTGAAATATATTTGTCAAGACTAAACCTATTTTGATGAAACATATATTTTTTGTGTTTCGGAATCCAGAATAATTTGTCACTTAAATTTTTGAAATTTAAAACAAATCAAAATTTAACCTTCTAACCATTTCATCCATGAACCTAGGCTCACGCAAAAAATGGAATTGAAAAATTTACAAGTTCAATTGCCATAACTTTGTCAAAAGTGATCCTATATTGATGCAACATATATATTTGGTATTATTTCGGAGTCCAGAATGATTTGCCACTTAAATTTTTGAAATTTAAAACAAAAAAAATAATTACCTTCTAACCACTTCTTAGGTTCACGCATAATATGGAATTCAGAAAGTTCCAAGTTCAACTGCCATAACTTTGTCAAGACTGAACCTATTTTGATGAAACATATACTTTTTGTGATTATTTCGGCGTCCAGAATGATTTGGCACTTAAATTTTTGAAATTTAAAACAAAAAAAATAATTACCTTCTAACCACATCTTAGGTTCACGCAAAATATGGAATTGTGACATTTCCAAGTTCAACCGCAATAACTTTGTCCAGACTGAACCATTTTTGATGAAACATATGTTTTTGGTATTATTTTGTCATACAGAATGATTTGGCACTTAAATTTTTTGAAATTTAAAACAAATCAAAATTTAACCTTTTAACCATTTCATTCATGATTCTAGGTTCACGCAAAATAAGGAAATGAAAAATGTACGAGTTCAACTACCATAACTTTGTCATGACTGAATCTATTTTGATGAAAAATATATTTTAGGTATTATTTTGTCATACAGAATGATTTGGCACTTAAATTTTTTGAAATTTAAAACAAATCAAAATTTAACCTTTTAACCATTTCATTCATGATTCTAGGTTCACGCAAAATAAGGAATTGAAAAATGTACAAGTTCAACTGCCATAAATTTGTCAAGACTGAACCTATTTTGATGAAACATATATTTTTGGTATTATTTCGGAATCCAGAATGATTTGCCACTTAAATTTTTGAAATTTAAAACAAAAAAAATAATTACCTTCTAACCACTTCTTAGGTTCAGGCATAATATGGAATTCAGAAATTTCCAAGTTTAACTGCCATAACTTTGTCAAGACTGAACTTATTTTTAATGAAACATATATATATGGTATTATTTCGGAATCCAGAATTATTTGGCACATAAATTTTTGAAATTTAAAACAAATCAAACCAACCATTTCATCCATGAACGAAAAATATGGTTTTGAGAAATTTCCAAGTTCAACTGCCATAACTTTGTCAAGACTGAACCTATTTTGATGAAACATATATTTTTGGTATTATTTCGGAATCCAGAATGATTTGCCACTTAACTTTTTGAAATTTAAAACAAAAAAAATAATTACCTTCTAACCACTTCTTAGGTTCACGCATAATATGGAATTCAGAAAGCTCCAAGTTCAACTGCCATAACTTTGTCAAGACTGAACCTATTTTGATGAAACATATATTTTTGGTATTATTTCGGAATCCAGAATTATTTGGCACATAAATTTTTGAAATTTAAAACAAATCAAACCAACCATTTCATCCATGAACGAAAAATATGGTATTGAGAAATTTCCAAGTTCAACTGCCCTAAAAGTTGTCAAGACTGAACCTATTTTGATGAAACATATATTTTTGGTATTATTTCGGAATCCAGAATGATTTGCCACTTAAATTTTTGAAATAAAAAACAACTCAACATTTAACCTTTTAACCATTCCATCCATGAACCTAGGCTCACGCAAATTATGGAATTGAAAAATGTACAAAATATGGAATTGAAAAATGTACGAGTTCAACTGCCATAACTTTGTCATGACTGAATCTATTTGGATGAAACATATATTTCTGGTATTATTTTGTAATACAGAATGATTGGGCACTTAAATTTTTGAAATTTAAAACAAATCAAAATTTAACCTTTTAACCATTTCATCCATGAACCTAGGTTCACGAAAAATAATGTATTGAGAAATTTCCAAGTTCAACTGAAATATATTTGTCAAGACTAAACCTATTTTGATGAAACATATATTTTTGGTATCATTTCGGAAACCAGAATGATTTGCCACTTAAATTTTTGAAATTTAAAACAAATCAAAATTTAACCTTTTAACCATTTCATCCATGAACCTAGGTTCACGAAAAAATATGGTATTGAGAAATTTCCAAGTTCAACTGAAATATATTTGTCAAGACTAAACCTATTTTGATGAAACATATATTTTTTGTATTTCGGAATCCAGAATAATTTGTCACTTAAATTTTTGAAATTTAAAACAAATCAAAATTTAACCTTCTAACCATTTCATCCATGAACCTAGGCTCACGCAAAAAATGGAATTGAAAAATTTACAAGTTCAATTGCCATAACTTTGTCAAAAGTGATCCTATATTGATGCAACATATATATTTGGTATTATTTCGGAGTCCAGAATGATTTGGCACTTAAATTTTTGAAAAATAAAACGAAAAAACACTTTCCTTCTAACCACTTCTTAGGTTCACGCAAAATATGGAATAGGGACATTTCCAAGTTCAACTGCAATAACTTTGTAATGACTGAATCTATTTTGGTGAAACATATATTTTAGGTATTATTTTGTCATACAGAATGATTTGGCACTTAAATTTTTGAAATTTAAAACAAATCAAACCAACCATTTCATCTATGAACGAAAAATATGGTATTGAGAAATTTCCAATTATTTCGGAATCCAGAATTATTTGGCATATAAATTTTTAAATTTAAAACAAATCAAACCAACCATTTCATCGATGAACGAAAAATATGGTATTGAGAAATTTCCAAGTTCAACTGCCATAAATTTGTCAAGACTGAAACAATTTTGATGAAACATATATTTTTGGTATTATTTCGGAATCCAGAATGATTTGCCACTTAAATTTTTGAAATTTGTTAAAAAATCAAAATTTAACCATTCCATCCATGAAAATAGGCTCACGCAAATTATGGAATTGAAAACTGTACAAAATATGGAATTGAAAAATGTACGAGTTCAACTGCCATAAATTTGTCAAGACTGAACCTATTTTGATGAAACATATATTTTTGGTATTATTTCGGAATCCAGAATAATTTGCCACTTAAATTTTTGAAATTTAAAACAAATCAAAATTTAACCTTTTAACCATTTCATCCATGAACGAAAAATATGGTATTGAGAAATTTCCAAGTTCAACTGCCATTACTTTGTCAAGACTGAACCTATTTTGATGAAACATATCGTTTTGGTATTATTTCGGAATCCAGAATGATTTGCCACTTTAATTTTTGAAATTTAAAACAAAAAAATAATTACCTTCTAACCACTTCTTAGGTTCACGCATAATATGGAATTCAGAAAGTTCCAAGTTCAACTGCCATAACTTTGTCAAGACTGAACCTATTTTGATGAAACATATATTTTTGGTATTATTTCGGAATCCAGAATTATTTGGCACATAAATTTTTGAAATTTAAAACAAATCAAACCAACCATTTCATCCATGAACGAAAAATATGGTATTGAGAAATTTCCAAGTTCAACTGGCATAACTTTGTCAAAACTTCACCTATTTTGATGAAACATATAGTTTTGGCATTATTTCGTCGTCCAGAATGATTTTGCTTTTAAATTTTTGAAACTTAAAACAAAAACAAGTAAGAACGTTGCAGTCGGATGGACCCGACTGCGATATACTCTTTTTTTCGTCTCTTTGCGGAGTCAGAAGTGGGCGTGGCAATTATATTTTTGCTCAAATCTTTCAAGTTTTGCCATCAATTTAAGTTTGGTTGGGCCAGTTCTACAAGTTTGGGAGAAACAAACTTTGGTCGATTGCAAGGGCGGAGGTGGGCGTGGCAAAAATATTTTTATCCAATCTATTAAATAGGGCAACAGAATTCAACCTGCAAAATTTGGCGATTCTAGCTAAAGGGGTGTGGGAGATACAGACTTTGCTCATTTGTGGGGGCGGAGGTGGGCGTGGCCAAATTTTTTTTTACCAGATCGATCAAGGAAGTGATTAGTAGCTCTTGTGCAAAATTTGGTTACTCTAGCTCTAAAACTGTGGAAGATATAGTTTTTTGCGGTTTGTGGGGGGGGGGGGGGGGGGTGGGGGTGGGGGGAGATCTTGACACTTTGTCTGCCTATGGTATATACCAACATGTGTACCAAGTTTGGTTGCTCTAGCTTCAAAACTGTGGAAAAAACCTGCGTTCATACAGACGGACAGACGGACAGACGGACAGACAGACGGACAGACGGACGGACGGACATTTCACAAACCCAATATACTCTTTTTTCCTTTTTTTTCAAAAAAGTTAAAAAAAGAGTATAAAAAATAATTACCTTCTAACCACTTCTTAGGTTCACGCAAAATATGGAATTCAGAAAGTTCCAAGTTCAACTGCCATAACTTTGTCAAGACTGACCCTATTTTGAATAACCATATATTTTTGGTATTATTTCGGAATCCAGAAGGATTTGTCACTTAAATTTTTGAAATTTAAAACAAAAAAAATAGTTACCTTCTAACCACTTCTTAGGTTCACGCATAATATGGAATTCAGAAATTTCCAAGTTTAACTGCCATTACTTTGTCAAGACTGAACCTATTTTGATGAAACATATATTTTTAGTATTATTTCGGAAACCAGAATGATTTTGCACTTGAATTTTTGAAATTTAAAACAAAAAAAAAATAATTACCTTCTAACCACTTCATCCGTGAACGCAATATATGGAATTGAAAATTTACAAGTTCAACTGGCATAACTTTGTCAAAACTTCACGTATTTTGATGAAACATATAGTTTTGGCATTATTTCGTCGTCCAGAATGATTTTGCTTTTAAATTTTTGAAATTTAAAACAAAAAAAAATAATTACCTTCTAACCACTTCTTAGGTTCACGCAAAATATGGAATTCAGAAAGTTCCAAGTTCAACTGCCATAACTTTGTCAAGACTGAACCTATTTTGATGAAACATATATTTTTGGTATTATTTCGGAATCCAGAATGATTTGCCACTTAAATTTTTGAAATTTAAAACAAAAAAAATAATTACCTTCTAACCACTTCTTAGGTTCACGCATAATATGGAATTCAGAAATTTCCAAGTTCAACTGCCATATCTTTGTCAAGACTGAACTTACTTTTAATGAAACATAAATTAATGGTATTATTTCGGAATCCAGAATGATTTGCCACTTAAATTTTTGAAATTTAAAACAAATCAAAATTTTACTTTTTAACCATTTTATATATGAACGAAAAATATGGTATTGAAAAATTTCCAATTATTTCGGAATCCAGAATTATTTGGCATATAAATTTTTAAATTTAAAACAAATCAAACCAACCATTTCATCGATGAACGAAAAATATGGTATTGAGAAATTTCCAAGTTCAACTGCCATAAATTTGTCAAGACTGAACCAATTTTGATGAAACATATATTTTTGGTATTATTTCGGAATCCAGAATGATTTGCCACTTAAATTTTTGAAATTTGTTAAAAAATCAAAATTTAACCATTCCATCCATGAAAATAGGCTCACGCAAATTATGGAATTGAAAACTGTACAAAATATGGAATTGAAAAATGTACGAGTTCAACTGCCATAAATTTGTCAAGACTGAACCTATTTTGATGAAACATATAATTTTGGTATTATTTCGGAATCCAGAATAATTTGCCACTTAAATTTTTGAAATTTAAAACAAATCAAAATTTAACCTTTTAACCATTTCATCCATGAACGAAAAATATGGTATTGAGAAATTTCCAAGTTCAACTGCCATAACTTTGTCAAGACTGAACCTATTTTGATGAAACATATATTTTTGGTATTATTTCGGAATCCAGAATGATTTGTCACTTTAATTTTTGAAATTTAAAACAAAAAAATAATTACCTTCTAACCACTTCTTAGGTTCACGCATAATATGGAATTCAGAAAGTTCCAAGTTTAACTGCCATTACTTTGTCAAGACTGAACCTATTTTGATGAAACATATATTTTTAGTATTATTTCGGAAACCAGAATTTTTTGGCACTTAATTTTTTGAAATTTAAAACAAAAAAAATAATTACCTTCTAACCACTTCATCCGTGAACGCAATATATGGAATTGAAAATTTACAAGTTCAACTGGCATAACTTTGTCAAAACTTCACCTATTTTGATGAAACATATAGTTTTGGCATTATTTCGTCGTCCAGAATGATTTTGCTTTTAAATTTTTGAAATTTAAAACAAAAAAAAATAATTACCTTCTAACCACTTCTTAGGTTCACGCAAAATATGGATTTCAGAAAGTTCCAAGTTCAACTGCCATAACTTTGGCAAGACTGAACCTATTTTGATGAAACATATATTTTTGGTATTATTTCGGAATCCAGAATGATTTGCCACTTAAATTTTTGAAATTTAAAACAAATCAAAATTTTACCTTTTAACCATTTTATATATGAACGAAAAATATGGTATTGAGATATTTCCAAGTTCAACTGCCATAACTTTGTCAAGACTGAACCTATTTTGATGAAAAATATATATATTTTTGGTATTATTTCGGAAACCAGAATGATTTTGCACATAAATTTTTGAAATTTAAAACAAAAAAAATAATTACCTTCTAACCACTTCATCCATGAACGCAATATATGGTATTGAGAAATTTCCAAGTTCAACTGCCATAACTTTGTCAAGACTTAACCTATTTTGATGAAACATATAGTTTTGGTATTATTTCGGCGTCCAGAATGATTGGACACTTAAATTTTTGAAATTTAAAACAAAAAAAATAATTACATTCTGACCACTTCTAAGGTTCACGCAAAATATGGAATTGAGACATATCCAAGTTCAACCGCAATAACTTTGTCAAGACTGAACCTATTTTGATGAAACATATATTTTTAGTATTATTTCGGAAACCAGAATTATTTGGCACTTAATTTTTTGAAATTTAAAACAAAAAAAATAATTACCTTCTAACCACTTCATCCGTGAACGCAATATATGGAATTGAAAATTTACAAGTTCAACTGGCATAACTTTGTCAAAACTTCACCTATTTTGATGAAACATATAGTTTTGGCATTATTTCGTCGTCCAGAATGATTTTGCTTTTAAATTTTTGAAATTTAAAACAAAAAAAAATAATTACCTTCTAACCACTTCTTAGGTTCACGCAAAATATGGAATTCAGAAAGTTCCAAGTTCAACTGCCATAACTTTGTCAAGACTGAACCTATTTTGAATAAACATATATTTTTGGTATTATTTCGGAATCCAGAATTATTTGGCACATAAATTTTTGAAATTTAAAACAAATCAAACCAACCATTTCATCCATGAACGAAAAATATGGTATTGAGAAATTTCCAAGTTCAACTGCCATAAATTTGTCAAGACTGAACCTATTTTGATGAAACATATATTTTTGGTATTATTTCGGAATCCAGAATTATTTGGCACCTAAATTTTTGAAATTTAAAACAAATCAAACCAACCATTTCATCCCTGAACGAAAAATATGGTATTGAGAAATTTCCAAGTTCAACTGCCATAAATTTGTCAAGACTGAACCTATTTTGATGTAACATATATTTATGGTATTATTTCGGAATCCAGAATGATTTGCCACTTAAATTTTTGAAATTTAAAACAAAAAAAATAATTACCTTCTAACCATTTCTTAGGTTCACGCTTAATATGGAATTCAGAAATTTCCAAGTTCAACTGCCATAACTTTGTCAAGACTGAACCTATTTTGATGAAACATATATTTTTGGTATTATTTCGGAATCCAGAATGATTTGGCACTTAAATTTTTGAAATTTAAAACAAATCAAAATTTAACCTTTTAACCATTTCATCCATGAACGAAAAATATGGTATTGAGAAATTTCCAAGTTTAACTGCCATAACTTTGGCAAGACTGAACCTATTTTGATGAAACATATATTTTTGGTATTATTTCGGAATCCAGAATGATTTGAAACTTAAATTTTTCAAATTTAAAACAAAAAAAAAATTACCTTCTAACCACTTTATAGGTTCACGCATAATATGGAATTCAGAAATTTCCAAGTTCAACTGCCATAACTTTGTCAAGACTGAACTTATTTTAAATGAAACATATATTTATGGTATTATTTCGGAATCCAGAATGATTTGCCACTTAAATTTTTGAAATTTAAAACAAATCAAAATTTTACCTTTTAACCATTTTATCCATGAACGAAAAATATGGTATTGAGAAATTTCCAAGTTCAACTGCCATAACTTTGGCAAGACTGAACCAATTTTGATGAAACATATATTTTTGGTATTATTTCGGAATCCAGAAGGATTTGCCACTTAAATATTTGAAATTTAAAACACAAAAAATAATTACATTCTAACCACTTCTTAGGTTCACGCAAAATATGGAATTGAGACATATCCAAGTTCAACCGCAATAACTTTGTCAAGACTGAACCTTTTTTGATGAAACATATGTTTTTGGTATTATTTCGGAATCCAGAATAATTTGGCACTTAAATTTTTGAAATTTAAAACAAATCAAAATTTAACCTTTTAACCATTTCATCCATGAACCTAGGTTCACGAAAAATATGGTATTAAGATATTTCCAAGTTCAACTGCCATAACTTTGTCAAGACTGAACCTATTTTGATGAAACATATATTTTTGGTATTATTTCGGAAACCAGAATGATTTTGCACTTAAATTTTTGAAATTTAAAACAAAAAAAAATAATTACCTTCTAACCACTTCATCCATGAACGCAATATATGGTATTGAGAAATTTCCAAGTTCAACTGCCATAACTTTGTCAAGACTTAACCTATTTTGATGAAACATATAGTTTTGGTATTATTTCGGCGTCCAGAATGATTGGACACTTAAATTTTTGAAATTTAAAACAAAAAAAATAATTACATTCTAACCACTTCTTAGGTTCACGCAAAATATGGTATTGAGAAATTTCCAAGTTCAACTGCCATAACTTTGTCAAGACTGAACCTTTTTTGATGAAACATATGTTTTTGGTATTATTTCGGAAACCAAAATAATTTGGCATTTAAATTATTGAAATTTAAAACAAATCAAAATTTAACCTTTTAACCATTTCATCCATGAACCTAGGTTCACGAAAAATATGGTATTGAGATATTTCCAAGTTCAACTGCCATAACTTTGTCAAGACTGAACTTTTTTTGATGAAACATATGTTTTTGGTATTATTTCGGAATCCAGAATAATTTGGCTCTTAAATTTTTGAAATTTAAAACAAATCAAAATTTAACCTTTTAACCATTTCATCCATGAACCTAGGTTCACGAAAAATATGGTATTGAGATATTTCCAAGTTCAACTGCCATAACTTTGTCAAGACTGAACCTATTTTGATGAAACATATATTTTTGGTATTATTTCGGAATCCAGAATGATTTGCCTCTTAAATTTTTGAAATTTAAAGCAAATCAAAATTTAACCTTTTAACCATTTCATCCATGAACGAAAAATATGGTATTGAGAAATGTCCAAGTTCAACTGCCATAACTTTGTCAAGACTGAACATATTTTGATGAAACATATATTTTTGGTATTATTTCGGAATCCAGAATGATTTGGCACTTAAATTTTTGAAATTAAGAACAACTCAACACTTAACCTTTTAACCATTTCATCCATGAACGAAAAATATGGTATTGAGAAACTTCCAAGTTCAACAGCCATAACTTTGTCAAGACTGAAAATAATTTGATGAAACATATATTTTTGGCATAATTTCGGAATCCAGAATGATTTGCCACTTAAATTTTTGAAATTTAAAACAAAAAAAATAATTACCTTCTAACCACTTCTTAGGTTCACGCATAATATGGAATTCAGAAAGTTCCAAGTTCAACTGCCATAGCTTTGTCAAGACTGAACATATTTTGATGAAACATATATTTTTAGTATTATTTCGGAAACCAGAATGATTTTGCACTTAAATTTTTGAAATTTAAAACAAAAAATATAATTACCTTCTAACCACTTCATCCGTGAACGCAATATATTTAATTGAAAATTAACAAGTTCAACTGGCATAACTTTGTCAAAACTTCACCTATTTTGATGAAACATATATTTTTGGTATTATTTCGGAATCCAGAATTATTTGGCTCATAAATTTTTGAAATTTAAAACAAATTAAACCAACCATTTCATCCATGAACGAAAAATATGGTATTGAGAAATTTCCAAGTTCAACTGCCATAACTTTGGCAAGACTGAACCAATTTTGATGTAACATATATTTTTGGTATTGTTTCGGAATCCAGAATGATTTGCCACTTAAATTTTTGAAATTTAAAACAAAAAAAATAATTACCTTCTAACCACTTCTTAGGTTCACGCATAATATGGAATTCAGAAATTTCCAAGTTCAAATGCCATAACTTTGTCTAGACTGAACTTATTTTTAATGAAACATATATTTATGGTATTATTTCGGAATCCAGAATGATTTGCCACTTAAATTTTTGAAATTTAAAAAAAAACAAAATTTTACCTTTTAACCATTTTATCCATGAACGAAAAATATGGTATTGAGAAATTTCCAAGTTCAACTGCCATAACTTTGTCAAGACTGAACTTATTTTGATGAAACATATATTTTTGGTATTATTTCGGAATCCAGAAGGATTTGCCACTTAAATTTTTGAAATTTAAAACAAAAAAAATAATTACCTTCTAACCACTTCTTAGGTTCACGCATAATATGGAATTCAGAAAGTTCCAAGTTCAACTGCCATTCCTTTGTCAAGACTGAACCTATTTTGATGAAAAATATACTTTTGGTATTATTTCGGAATCCAGAATTATTTGCCACATAAATTTTTGAAATTTAAAACAAATCAAACCAACCATTTCATCAATGAACGAAAAATATGGTATTCAGAAATTTCCAAGTTCAACTGCCATAAATTTTTCAAGACTGAACCTATTTTGATGAAACATATAGTTTTGGTATTATTTCGGAATCCAGAATGATTTTCCACTTAAATTTTTGAAATTTAAAACAAAAACAATAATTACCTTCTAACCACTTCTTAGGTTCACGCATAATATGGAATTCAGAAATTTCCAAGTTCAACTGCCATAACTTTGTCAAGACTGAACCTATTTTGATGTTACATATATTTTTGGTATTATTTCGGAATCCAGAATGATTTGGCACTTTAATTTTTGAAATTAAAAACAACTCAACATTTAACCTTTTAACCATTTCATTAATGAACCTAAATATGGTTCACGCAAAATATGGAATTGAGAAATTTCCAAGTTCAACTGCCATAACTGAACCTATTTTGATGAAACATATTGTTTTGGCATTATTTCTAAATCCAGAATGATTTGGAACTTAAATTTTTGAAATTTAAAACAAAAAAAAATAATTACCTTCTAACCACTTCTTAGGCTCACGCATAATATGGAATTCAGAAAGTTCCAAGTTCAACTGCCATAACTTTGTCAAGACTGAATCTATTTTGATGAAACATATATTTTTGGTATTATTTCGGTATCCAGAATTATTTTGCACATAAATTTTTGAAATTTAAAACAAATCAAACCAACCATTTCATCCATGAGCGAAAAATATGGTATTGAGAAATTTCTAAGTTCAACTGCCATAAATTTGTCAAAACTGAACCTATTTTGATGTAACATATATTTTTGGTATTATTTCGGAATCCAGAATGATTTGCCACTTAAATTTCTGATGAAACATTTATTTTTGGTATTATTTCGGAATCCAAAATTATTTGGCACATAAATTTGTGAAATTTAAAACAAATCAAACCAACCAATTCATCCATGAACGAAAAATATGGTATTGAGAAATTTCCAAGTTCAACTGCCATAAATTTGTCAAGACTGAACCTATTTTGATGAAACATATATTTTTGGTATTATTTCGGAATCCAGAATGATTTGCCACCTAAATTTTTGAAATTTAAAACAAAAAAAATAATTACCTTCTTACCACTTCTTAGGTTCACGCATAATATGGAATTCAGAAATTTCCAGGTTCAACTGCCATAACTTTGTCAGGACTGAACCTATTTTGATGAAACATATATTTTTGGTATTATTTCGGAATCCAGAAGGATTTGCCACTTAAACTTTTGAAACTTAAAACAAATCAAAATTTAACCTTTTAACCATTTCATCCATGAACGAAAAATATGGTATTGAGAAATTTCCAAGTTCAACTGCCATAACTTTGTCAAGACTGAACCTATTTTGATGAAATATACATTTTTGGTATTATTTCGGAAACCAGAATGATTTGCCACTTAAATTTTTGAAATTTAAAACAAAAAAAATAATTACCTTCTTACCACTTCTTAGGTTTACGCATAATATGGAATTCAGAAATTTCCAAGTTCAACTGCCATAACTTTGTCAAGACTGAACCTTTTTTGATGTAACATATATTTTTGGAATTATTTCGGAAACCAGAATGATTTTGCACTTAAATTTTTGAAATTTAAA
Organism: Hirtodrosophila cameraria; assembly: GCA_949708635.1. Lineage (NCBI taxonomy): Eukaryota > Metazoa > Arthropoda > Insecta > Diptera > Drosophilidae > Hirtodrosophila > Hirtodrosophila cameraria. Next base: position 52,260,890 of record OX453089.1, read on the forward strand.
ACAAAAAAAATAATTACCTTCTAACCACTTCATCCGTGAACGCAATATATGGAATTGAAAATTTACAAGTTCAACTGGCATAACTTTGTCAAAACTTCACTTTGAAAACTTCATTTTGATGAATCATATAGTTTTGGTATTATTTCGGAGTCCAGAATGATTTGGCTTTTAAATTTTTGAAATTTAAAACAAATCAAAATTTAACCTTTTAACTATTTCATCCATGAACCTAGGTTCACGCAAAATATGGTATTGAGAAATTTCCAAGTTCAACTGCCCTAACTATGTCAAGACTGAACCTATTTTGATGAAACATATATTTTTGGTATTATTTCTAAATCCAGAATGATTTTGCACTTAAATTTTTGAAATTTAAAACAAAAAAAAATAAGAACCTTCTAACCACTTCTTAGGTTCACGCAAAATATGGAATTGAGACATTTCCAAGTTCAACCGCAATAACTTTGTCAAGACTGAACCTTTTTTGATGAAATATATGTTTTTGGTATTATTTCGGAATCCAGAATGATTTGGCACTTAAATTTTTGAAATTGAAAACAAATCAAAATTTAACCTTCTAACCATTTCATCCATGAACCTAGGCTCACGCAAAATATGGAATTGAAAAATGTACGAATTCAACTGCCATAACTTAGTCATGACTGAATCTATTTTGATGAAACATATATTTTAGGTATTATTTTGTCAAACAGAATGATTTGGCACTTAAATTTTTGAAATTTAAAACAAATCAAAATTTAACCTTTTAACCATTTCCTCCATGATCCTAGGTTCACGCAAAATAATGAATTGAAAAATGTACAAGTTCAACTGCCATAACTTTGTCAAGACTAAGCCTATTTTGATGAAACATATACTTTTGGTATTATTTCGGAATCCAGAATTATTTGGTACTTAAATTTTTAAAATTTAAAACAAATCAAACCAACCATTTCATCCATGAACGAAAAATATGGTATTGAGAAATTTCCAAGTTCAACTGCCATAAATTTGTCAAGACTGAACCTATTTTGATGAAACTTATATTTTTGGTATTATTTCGGGATCCAGAATGATTTGCCACTTAAATTTTTGAAATTTAAAACAAACAAGTTAGAATACTCTAGTCGAGTGTGCCCGACTACGAGACTCCCTGCTCCCAACTTGCATTTCAAGCAGTTCAGCGGCAACACAAGCAAGCAGTACACTTAACTCGTAAACTGCTTGTCAAACTTTTGTTGCTGCCAGCTGATACGGGCGTAACACAAGCAAGCAGTGCACTTAACTCGTAAACTGCTTGTCAAACTGTTGTTGCTGCTTGCTGAGACGGGCGTAATAGATTCTTCCATAACTTGGTGCTATTTATCCGATCGTGTTGAAATTTACACATCCGAAAGACATTGTTTAAACATACATGTGTACCAAAAATTAAAGCTTTATCTTTAAAATTGTGGCTGTAGGAGTCTTTTGCGATTTTCGGGGGTGCGGGGGGGTGCATCCGAAATTTCAAATAAACTTGATCTGCGTATGGTATAGAGGAACCTACATGCCAAGTTTGGTGTCTCTAGCTCTTATAGTCTCTGAGATCGACGCGTTCATACAGACGGACAGACGGACAGACAGACAGACAGACGGACATGGCTAGTTCGTCTCGGCTGTTGATCCTGATCAAGAATATATATAGTTTATATAGTCGGAAATGCCTCGTTCTGCCTGTTACACACATTTGCAGTACTTTATAACTCCCTTTTTCCCATTTTAATGGGAACAGGGAGTAAAAAGTAATTACTTTCTAACCATTTGTTAGGTTCACGCATAATATGGAATTCAGAAATTTCCAAGCTCAACTGCCATAACTTTGTTAAGACTGAACCTATTTTGATGAAACATATTTAAAACAAATCAAAATTTAACCTTTTAACCATTTTATCCATGAATCTAAGAATATGGAATTGAAAAATGTACAAGTTCAACTGCCATAACTTTGTCAAAACTGAACCTATTTTGATGAAACTTATATATTTTGTATTATTTCGGAATCCAGAATGAATTGGCACTTAAATTTTTGAAATTGAAAACAAATCAAAATTTATCCTTTTATCCATGAACCTAGGCTCACGCAAATTATGGAGTTGAAAAATGTAGCTTTTTCAAAACTGAACCTATTTTAATGAAACATATATTTTTGGTATTATTTCGGAATCCAGAATAATTTGGCACTTAAATTTTTGAAATTTTAGACACCTACCAGACACCTGCTAGCCACCTACTAGCCACCTACTAGCCACCTACTAGCCACCTACTAGCCACCTACTAGCCACCTACTAGCCACCTACTAGCCACCTACTAGCCACCTACTAGCCACCTACAAGCCACCTACTAGCCACCTATTAACCACCTACTAGCCAGCTACCAGCCAGCTCAATGGCCTGACCAAAAAGTTTTATTACACGAGCCAACAAGCTGCGTTCTTTTCTTTCTTTTACCCTGTATCTTTCAAAATACCAAAAGTGGGTAGTATAACGCAACGCCTTAGCACCACTTGGCAACTCCAAGCACCAGCCACCTACCTGGTTGGTTGTTCATCAAAATGTTAAAAGTGAGTAGTTTAACGCAACGCCTTAGCACCACAAGCTCCAGCCACCTACCAGCTTGGAGTTGCCAAGTGGTGCTAAGTGGTGCTAACCCACTTTTAGCATTTTGAAGGGTACAGGGTATTAGAAATGAAAGAACACAGCTTGTTGGCTCGTTGAATACAAATTTTTGGTCAGGCTATTGAGCTGTCTGCTTGTTTGGCCTGGTGGCTGGTAGGTGGCTGGTAGGTTGTTGCTATAGACAATAGGCAGATAAAGTGTCAAGATCTTGCTTGTTGTTTTTTTAATTTATGCCAATAAGCGGACAAATAACTAATAGTGCATTCTTAAATGTTTATGTTTATACTCTTTTTTTCATTTTTTTGAAAAAAAAAGAAAAATAAAGATTATATTGGGCTTGTGAAATGTCCGTCTGTCCGCCCGTCTGTCAGTCTGTCCGTATGAACGCAGGTTTATTCCACAGGGTTGAAGCTAGAGCAATCAAAGTTGGTATGCATGTTGGTATACACCATAAGCAGACAAAGTGTCAAGACTTTCCCCCCCCCCCCACCACCACCACTCCTTTTCCCACAAACCGCAAAAACCTATATCTCCCACAATTGTATGGCTAGAGTAACCAAATTGAGCACAAGGGCTACTTATCACATCCTTAACTGATCTGACCATAATTTTTGCGACGCCCACCCCCGCCCCCAAAAATAAGCAAAGTCTGTATCTCCCCCACCCCTTTAGCTAGAATCACCAAATTTTGCAGGTTGAATTCTATTGTCCTATTAAATAGATTGGATAAAAATATTTTTGCCACGCCCACCCCCGCCCTTGCAATCGAGGAATGTTTGTTTCTCCCAAACCTGTACAACAGGATCAACCAAACTTAAATTGATGGCAAAACTTGAAAGATTTGAGCAAATATATAATTGCCACGCCAGAAGTTGACTAGGGTTGTCAAGAGAATTTTTTGCCAATAATGTTTTTGTACTACTTTGTTAAGTTTTACTCAAAAACTATCGAGGTGGTTATCTTTTGAGAAATAATTAGTTAATAATCTTTGAAAAAGTACAAATCATATATGTAGTTTTGTACGCACACCACTCGATTTGGGGGAGCACGGACACCAATACAAGGGGTGAGTGCTTTATTGATTTTATTCTAGGAAATAACTTAGAAACAGGTAATGTCGGAGCAGAGCCGACATTTATAACAAGAGTAAGGGAAGAGGTACTAGACATCACCTTAATCAGCCGATATCTTAGGGACTGGCACGTATCCTCAGAAGAATCTATGTGGTCTGACCACAGGACCATACTGTTCAGACTAGAATCAAATCTAAGCATCAGTAGACCTAAGCGTAATCCCAGTAAAACAAACTGCGAAAAATTTAATGAGAACCTTGAACTTAATAAGTCCAATGAGACATCAGGCATACCCAAACATCCACTAAAATTAGAAAGAACTGGAGATAGCTTTAACAGAAGCATCATCCATGCTTTCGAGGAAAGCTGTCCATTAGAGAGACAGCACAAAGAAAAGGATGCCCCTTGGTGGAACGAAAGTCTTGAGAGGCTTCGCAACACCACACGTCACCTCTTTAACAGTGCAAGGAAAAACGGGAATTGGGATCAATACCGCTGTAGCCTAACCTCCTACAATAAGGAGATCAAGAAGGCAAAAAGGAAAAGTCACTGGGATTTCTGTGAGTCAATAAAGACAACGAATGAGGGTGCCCGACTGCACAAGTTTCTAGCAAAAAGCACCCCTGAAGCAAATCTGTCCCTCAAGAAGGACGATAACACGTTTACCGCCAATAACATAGAGAAATTGGAACTCCTATTTGAGTGTTTGCACAACCGAAGGAGCTGTTCAAATAGAGAACAACCCCAGACCAAGAGCTGTAGATTGGGCAGTGGCCAAATCTATAGTTTCTATGGTTCGGCTAAAATGGGCCATTGGAACATTCCAACCATATAAGTCAGCTGGCCTGGATGGGATCTCGCCTATCTTCCTGCAGAAAGGACAGGACCACATACTGTCAATCCTCAGGAGGATAATGATAGGCAGCCTGGCACTTCGCTACATACCAAGTGCATGGAACAGAGCTAGGGTAGTCTTTATCCCCAAAGTCGGGAAGAAAGACATCACCCATCCCAAGTCTTTCAGACCCATCAGCTTAACATCGTTCTTACTTAAAACGAACGAAACGGAAAAGCTGGTGGATAACACTATTAGGAGCACATTGCTCAAGCAGCTTCCGCTGCAGCCAACGCAGCATGCATATAGAGCAGCACGTTCCACGGACACGGCACTGTATCAACTGCGAAACACTCTAGGGAGGGCAGTTGAGAACAAGGATGTGGCAATATGTGCATTCCTAGATATTGAAGGAGCCTTTGACAACACATCGCATGATGCTGTTCAGGCTGCCCTCAATAGGAGAGGCACAAATACCCCAATCAGCAGATGGATCAGTTCCCTGTTGAAATCTAGGCGAGCCACAGCAACAGTGGGTGAAAGCACTGTTACAGTCACAACCAGAAGAGGATGCTCCCAAGGGGATGTACTATCTCTTCTACTTTGGAGCATACGAGTTGATGAACCACTTAGAAGACTTGCTGAGAGGGGTATACAATGTCAAGGATATGCCGATGACATTGTAATTATAGCCCAAGGCTAGTATGAGAAAACATTATGCGATATAGTTCAACTCGGACTTAAAATGACATATGACTGGTGTAAGGAGGTTGACCACAACTTAAATCTCACCAAAACAGTCTTGTCTCTTTCACTAGAAGATACAAATTGCAAAGGATGAGGCAGATAAGGCTCGCAGGAAGCCAAATAGAAAACAGTAGGGAAGTTAAATACCTAGGAGTCAGTTTTGACAGTAAGTTGAACTTTGCAGCACATGTGCAAAACACTGAAAATAAATGCTCAAAAGCATTATTTGCATGCAGAAGCATAGCCGGGAAATCATGGGGCACATCACCACGGATAATAAGGTGGCTTTACCTAGTGGTGGTAAGGCATGATCACTTATGGGGCTATTGCCTAGGGTGACAGAGTACCGCTCATCATTGTGCAAAAACAACTGCAAAAATTGCAGAGAATGGCGTGCGTTTGTATGACGGGTGCAATGCGCACCTGTCCAACAACAGCCTTAGAAGTACTAATGGAGCTTACTCCACTCCATTGTACTATTAAACTATAACAAACGGCAACTCTACTGAGAATATCATCTGGGGGTCTTGGAGCAGATGAGATTCTCAGCAAAAGAGACGCTGAGGAATTAACGAAGGAACTTCCCCTAATCACGCAACCTAGGGACGAAATGATCGCTGAGTATAACTTCGAGCTAACTTTTTCAGTCCACCTAAGTAGTAAAAGGGATTGGACATCTTTGGAAGAAGTTTATTCCATGAAGCATCACACCATAACATGGTAAACCGATGGATCCCTAACTCATCAAGGCACCGGCCTTGGAGTAGTGGGTCCTCGAGTAAAATACCATGAAGCCCTTGGCAAATATACCAGCATATTCCAAGCTTAAGTGTGTGCCATTGGAAAAGCTGATATAAATCTGGACAGGAACTATCGGTATAGGGATATAGCCATCCTGTCGGATAGTCAGACCTCACTGAAGGCGCTCAGTAACACAAGGATAAACTCTAAGCTGGTTCGGGAGGTCCGAAACAAATAAGACTAATTAGGAAGTAATAATAAACTTGCCCTTCGGTGGGTACCAGGGCATAAGGACATAGTCGGGAACGAGGCAGAAGGGGAGCTGAGCAATCATTAGTTGGACCAGAACATTTTCGTGGCATAGGTAAACACACTCTACGAGAACAATTAAGATCAGAGGAGGACAACTTGAGGCAAACACACTGGGACAACACGCCAGGTCTCAGAGAGCCCAAATCACTCCTGGAATACTATGATTTGAAAAGATTTAAGAAATTAATACCATTGGGAAGAAACGCAATAAAAATTTTTACAGGATTCCTGACAGGGCACTGTAGACTGAAAAGCCACCTAAGCAAACTTGGCATAGTCAGTAGCGGAACATATCGCTTTGCGAAATCGAGAAGGAAACCTCAACCCACATTCTGGCAGACTGTGCAGCACTTGCCAGAAGAAGAAGTAGAACTCTAGGGAAACCTTAGAACCTTAGAACCAACACGTATTCTTGACTTCGTTCAGGAAGGTTTGATGGCGGACCGTTATGCTCAGAAGGGGGTACAATAGATCTAGTAGGTGGCAGTACACTGTCCCCATTTATAATAATAATAATAAAAAATAAATAAATAAATAAATAAATAAATAAATAAATAAATAAATAAATAAATAAATAAATAAATAAATAAATAAATAAATAAATAAATAAATAAATAAATAAATAAATAAATAAATAAATAAATAAATAAATAAATAAATAAATAAATAAATAAATAAATAAATAAATAAATAAATAAATAAATAAATAAATAAATAAATAAATAAATAAATAAATAAATAAATAAATAAATAAATAAATAAATAAATAAATAAATAAATAAATAAATAAATAAATAAATAAATAAATAAATAAATAAATAAATAAATAAATAAATAAATAAATAAATAAATAAATAAATAAATAAATAAATAAATAAATAAATAAATAAATAAATAAATAAATAAATAAATAAATAAATAAATAAATAAATAAATAAATAAATAAATAAATAAATAAATAAATAAATAAATAAATAAATAAATAAATAAATAAATAAATAAATAAATAAATAAATAAATAAATAAATAAATAAATAAATAAATAAATAAATAAATAAATAAATAAATAAATAAATAAATAAATAAATAAATAAATAAATAAATAAATAAATAAATAAATAAATAAATAAATAAATAAATAAATAAATAAATAAATAAATAAATAAATAAATAAATAAATAAATAAATAAATAAATAAATAAATAAATAAATAAATAAATAAATAAATAAATAAATAAATAAATAAATAAATAAATAAATAAATAAATAAATAAATAAATAAATAAATAAATAAATAAATAAATAAATAAATAAATAAATAAATAAATAAATAAATAAATAAATAAATAAATAAATAAATAAATAAATAAATAAATAAATAAATAAATAAATAAATAAATAAATAAATAAATAAATAAATAAATAAATAAATAAATAAATAAATAAATAAATAAATAAATAAATAAATAAATAAATAAATAAATAAATAAATAAATAAATAAATAAATAAATAAATAAATAAATAAATAAATAAATAAATAAATAAATAAATAAATAAATAAATAAATAAATAAATAAATAAATAAATAAATAAATAAATAAATAAATAAATAAATAAATAAATAAATAAATAAATAAATAAATAAATAAATAAATAAATAAATAAATAAATAAATAAATAAATAAATAAATAAATAAATAAATAAATAAATAAATAAATAAATAAATAAATAAATAAATAAATAAATAAATAAATAAATAAATAAATAAATAAATAAATAAATAAATAAATAAATAAATAAATAAATAGGTAATGTTTCGATATAACTACCCCTGCGAAACAGCGATCAAAAAATCTGGGTTTGGGCTCAAAAAATGCAGAAAAATTGTAGGATTTCAAAACCGGCATCGGAGGCTGACTTTTTTACGGAAATATATATTAAAACACCGTTTAAAGATTACTGTACTACGAGTACTGTAATGATTTAGTATCGAAACAGCATCGAAATCAGCTGCGTTAACAGAGTAGTGCTGGTCAGCGTGTGTGTGCTTACTGAGTGGTGTTGGTAAACAATTGGGGCTGCCAATAGGTGAAGAAAACAATTTACGCGCAAATCTATATAAATAAAGAGTTTGTCCTCACTGGCGATTGGCGATTGGCGATTGGCAATCAACGCAGGGCCCAAACCTTAAGAGCTAGATGGCTGAAATTTTCACAGTAGCTTAGGCATATACCGAAAGTAAGCACTAAGAGCGGATTTTGGAAAATTCGGTCGGGAAATGTGGAAAATTCGCGGAAAACCGTTGTATGCAACTTTTTTGTTTATCATCCGATCAGCTTCAAACTTATATTCAATGATCTATATAACAAATAATTTATGACTGCATACCGATTTTTCGGAAAATTCACCCCCCTGGATGGAAAATGGGTAGTCAAGGTTGTATGGGCGAAAGTTGAGTTCTTATGCGATTTGCAAACTCATTTTCAAAGATCAATATGAAAATCCATTAAAAACTGCATACCAATTTTCCGGAAAATTCACCCCCCTGGGTGGAAAGTGGGTGGTAAATAGGGCGAAAGTTGAGTTTTCATGCGATTTGCTTCAAGCTCATTTTCAAAGATCTATATGAAAATTCATTTAAAACTGCATACCAATTTTCCGGAAAATTCACATTCCCGGGGGGAAAGTGGGTGGTAAATAGGGCGAAAGTTGAGTTCATTTGCGATTTATCTCTAATTCATTTGCAAAGATCAATGTGAAAATTCATTAAAAACTGCATACCAATTTTCCGGAAAATTCACATTCCCGGGTTGAAAGTGGGTGGTAAAAAGGCGAAAGTTGAGTTCATTTGCGATTTACTTCAATCTCATTTTCAAAGATCAATATGAAAATTCATTAAAAGCTGCATACCAATTTTCCGGAAAATTCACATTCCCGGGTGGAATGTGGGTGGTGACAAGGCCAAAGTTGAGTTTTTATGCGATTTGCTTCAAACTCATTCTCAAAATTCAAAATGATAATTCATTTAAGACTGCATACCAATTTTCCGGAAAATTCACATTCCCGGGTAGAAAGTGGGTGGTTAAAAGGCCAAAGTTGAGTTCTTATGCGATTTGCTTCAAACTCATTTTCAAAGATCAATATGAAAATTCATTAAAAACTGCATACCATTTACATTCCCGGGTGGAAAGTAGGTAAAAATTAAGTTAAAACTGCAACTGGAAAATTTACCCTGTTGGGTAGAAAACTGTTGGTTAAGGTTGAAGGAAGTTACATTTTTGTGCGAATATGATTTAATACGGGGCGTAGCACCGCACGCCGGGAAATGCTAGTATATTATATTTTTGAAATATAGGAAAAATTAAAATGAAATTGATTATATATGTTTTTACTTCTATTCAGAAATATATTTACATATATACACATGTTACATACATATATTAACAAACTGAAATTGCCAAAAACAAATGCATATATACACATTTATGTTTATTTTGTTTTGGCCTGGATAAATGAACAGCAGCTGCTGGCAGCATAGAAATATATAAAACAAAAAGAGATTTTAGAAAATGTTTTGTATATCTATATATATATAAAAAACATTAAATTTGTACTTATAAGTAAGTTTGTAATAATAATAAAATAATAAAATAATAAAAATTGTCGAAACTTCTTTAAATGGCGCTGCTATGGCAAGATTTGTGCTGTTGCTGTTACTGTTACTGCTGACCACCGAGTTGCAGCCACTGTGCTGCCACCAGCTGAGTTGACAGCCGTATCTAACAATAGCTTGTTACGCTCCAGATGCTCCTCCTTGGAACGCGAACAACCTGTGCTGATGTTGGTCTTTGGGGAACTGCTACGTAAATTGTTTTCTTCACCTATTGGCAGCCCCAATTGTTTACCAACACCACTCAGTAAGCACAGACACGCTGACCAGCACTACTCTGTTAACGTTTACAGACATTTCGATGCTTTTCGATACTTTTGCGACGCTTGGGTATCGGCGAAACTAAAAATAGCTTTTTAACACATTTTTCCTCAAAAATAAAATATTCCGAGCCTAGTTTTGAGATCCTAGAATTATTCCTAATTTTTAGAGCCCAAAACCAAGTGTTTTGGTGCTTTCTTTCGATTTTAGTTGGGAAAGCTGTATCGAAACATTACCCGCGAAATATCAGTTTCTTGCGAGTAAATTGACACGTCAAGTGGACACTAGCCTATAGCGAGCAATCGATTTGAAGTGGACAAGCTGCTTAAGAGGTGCTTCCTCTGTTTCACACCAAATGAACAGCTGTTTGCGATAAATGACATATCGATAAACATCGATTCAACGTGACCGGCATAAAACTTGGCGTCTGTCCTCGAAAACCACATAAAAATATTATTATTATATATGTTAATATTCCAGTTGTGAGAGCAGCTGCAGCAAGCGAAGTTGTTAAGGTAAAATCATAACTTGACATATATAATTCAAGCGGCCGTACGCATTTGGTTAATTTAAAATTTTTATATACACATGTTGCTTACAATAGGGCTTCATTGTAAGCGTCTCTACTGTGATTGAAGCATGGACAAACGCGTCACCGTGCTGCTGCCCAATGGTCGTCGTCAAAATGTTAGCGTAAAGCCCGACATGACATTGCTTGAAATTCTAGAGACGGCGAGCGCAAAGCATGGATACGACAGCGATGAGCATTGCCTTAAATTCCATAACAAGGATGTCAGCCTGACACAGCAGTTCCGCTTTAGTGGTCTGCCCAACAACTGTGTGCTGGAAATGGAAGCCACGGAGAAGCGTCGAATAGTGGGCAATGTTGTCGTTTGCATTCAGTTGAATGACGGGAAACGCGAACAAGGGGAATTTGCGCCTGGCAGCACCGTGTGGCAAGTGGTGCAGCAACTGTGCAGTGGCCAATTGGAGTCGTACGAAAGTCCGGTCATCATCTACATGCGTAGTGAGGTGATAGGTAGGGAGCAGATGGAGCAGACAACGCTTAAATCCCTGGGCATACTGGAGTCGTACGAAAGTCCGGTCATCATCTACATGCGTAGTGAGGTGATAGGTAGGGAGCAGATGGAGCAGACAACGCTTAAATCCCTGGGCATACTTGAAGGTCGAGCCATGATGCGATTGATCGATAAAAAGCCGGAGGAATTAAAAATGCAGGCAAACGTTTACAAGCCTGCTGAAGTGAAACCCAAATCAAAAAACGATGACGACCAGCCCAGCACCTCTCGGTCGGCAATGGGCGCCTCTAGCAGTGGCGGCGGTGGCTTTGCGATAACGAGCGATCTGGTTAAATCGCTTAAGCGCACTGCTCCTGATAGCACCGATAGCTCCCCTAAGACTGAAACAGGTCCTGCGGAAACGCTTAAGGCACCCGATCGGCCCAAATTTGATTGGGGTAGCAGTTCCGGGTACACATTGCTTCACCGACCGCATGGGGAGCAATACGAGGAGGAACCTGATGAGAACTCGGGACGTGCACCACCAGTCGTGAATGTGATTGGACCGCGGCACGCAGTACTTTTCTCACTGGACGCGGCCAACAAGCATAACGATGATTTGCCCGACTCTTTCTTCGATTTGACCGTCAATGATCTAAAAATGGTGCTGCGAGATCTTAAGCGCACTGCTTCCGGCAACGCGGATGCACCGCTGCTCACATCAAATCTGCGTGAACTGGAGCGCCAAAAGGCCATGCTGGTAAAATTGAATCAGTACAAGGACTGTGTACTCCGCATACAGTTTCCTAATCGCTACGTGCTGCAAGGCATTTTTAAGCCACACGAGTCACTCGCCAGAGTGGAGGAGTTTGTGCGTGGATTCCTCGTGAATCCAAACGATGAGTTTCACTTGTTCACCATACCCCCCAAGAAGGTATTACCTGCAAACGAAACTCTGCTGGAGCTTAACTGTGTGCCCAATGCAGTATTGCATTTTACATTCGTTCAGGAAACACTTAACACAGAAACTAATCGCTTCCTGCAGGACAAATTCATGGAGCAGTTGACCTCGGAGGAGGGTGCACTCTTTGCGGTGCAAAAGTATCGCCTCACCAAAGCCAGCGTCAGTTCCAGTTAATATATATTTAATCCAGTAAAATAAATTTAAGAGAACAGTTAACGTGATATTAAAGAAATGCGATTTATTTGAAAGCGACCAACTGTCTTGACCCTGTGTCAATTGTGTGATTTGCTTGGCATGGTTTAATAAACATTTGTTCCCGGTCATAAATCCATTTTGTCATTACTAAAATATAACGAATCCAATATATTAATTATAGCTAGAATAAAATGGAACTTTATCATTTTTCACCATATTTAGAGCCAACAATTACAGGACATGCGGCGTGCAACGATTTTAGGTGAACTTTGCCGTTGGGCGTAAGGTTGTGCCATAGAAGTGCATTACCTTTCATGGGCGTGATGGTGAGATTAAGTTCGGGTAATATTGTCGAACCACCCAAATCAACATTTCCCAACTGCAAATAAAAAAACTTTATGCTAGATCACAGAGCACAAATAAACTTACGTAGAACAACACAGTGGCTATGCGATTTCCTCTTTCTCCACGCTGTACAATATAAATTGAAAATAGATTAGGAATTTAGATTGCTTAAAATATGTAATACGTATACCGGTTCATCATTTGCGTCGAAGTGCAAATCATAGTGGCCGCCGACGCCGTAGTTGATCAATGATAGTAAGTCGGCTGTCTTCATCCCAAAACCGGTCATGTCTGTTATTCTTTTGATGATCGCTTTGGTAACCTCGTCCTCATCATCCTCAAATTTCACGTCCTGTGCTGTACGATCGGGAGATAATTGTTCATTTACCAACAATGCTGGTTGAAAGTCTAAAGTTTTGTTTAACAACCAAGCGATTTCGCTTTCGTAAATGGCATCGTGGTAGAGCACAGTAAGTGGATCCACATTGAGCTCCTCCATTTTAAGTGGTGCAATGCGAAGAAAAGGTGTTGTCAAGTTGTTATAGCGACAATGTAGATTGCTGGGTCGAGTAAAGTTGGCCGAGCAGTGCTTATTGTTAACCAACAATGTCTCATAGTAACCTAAGTAATTTGTAGCTTGTACTATGGCTAGGTGCTGCATTCCAGCATCAAACTCCTTGCACTTAACTAGAGCTTTTCCGAACCACTTATTCAATATATTTTCGTCAAAATCATAAACTTCATATGTGTTTCTTGTGTTATATTTCTCCAGTGAAGTATTTAGCCAATGTTTAGCTCTCGAGTAGTCTTTCTGAAAGAAGTTAAACTTTCCCATTGCATAACAATCCAATGCCGACAGAGCAGCGCTGAAACAAAAAATGGTCTGTTTCAAAAACTGAAAGTTTTCTAAGAAAAATAGCACAAACTCTGGTTGGGAATGTCCTAAAAGTGTACCGGCTGCCAACTCTGTCGGTAGTAATTCATAATATGCGATAAGCAGCTCGATACTACGACTGGCATCTTGAAGATCTAAAGCTGTTGGTAATTCCGAGCGTAGCCGATTTGCATACTCGATTTGTTCTGCAAACTTGTAGTTTATAGAAAGTTTTTAAATATATTTAAGTAATTATTTTTTACCAATTCCAACCATACTCTCCATGAAAAGTGCCCATTTGGTCCACTCCTCTTGTTGATGTCGTATGAGGCTAAAACTATTCAACGGATTGCCCAGATATGTCTCATAATCGGCTAGCATTCTGCTCTCCTCAGCACGAAAGTTTTCCAAGGCTCTGCAGAAACAGAAAATGCTTAAACTATTTGTAGATGACAGGTTTTTTGGAGAATCACTCACTTTTGCACTATGTTGAGTTTCAGTTTTAGGGCTTCCAAGTAGAGTTCCAAATTTTCGACTAACATCTCCTCAATATCTAAAAGCCGGATAAGCGCTTCCGTCGATGCTGAGTACGATTTTTCGTCAATGAGATTCTTTATGGCGTTTGCGCAAAGCAAAAAAAAACACATTGTGGCTAAAAATATGGTTATTTTTTTGAAAAGCATTTAATGGTATTGTGAAGCAAAGCTTTGAGTTTCAAATTCTTTCACATACTAAACGACAACTAGTAAAGTTTAAAAAAATAAATTGCATAAAAATTGCAATTCGACATGGAATAATTAAGTGTACCAAATTAAATGTGGTGGTGAACAATTGTATTTTAGGTAGAGACTTATGAATTGTCGACTTATAACAGTCGACACAGGAAAAAATTTAAATTTACAATATTTAAAATTAAAACAAGACTGCTCTAATCGAGTGACTACGAGACTCCCTGCTCCCAACTTGCATTTCAAGCAGTTCAGCGGCAACTCAAGCAAGCAGTGCACTTAACTCGTAAACTGCTTGTCAAACTGTTGTTGCTGCCAGCTGAGACGGGCGTAATAGATTCTTCTATAACTTTGGTGCTATTTATCCAATTTCCACAGCTGATCAACATTGATACAACATATATGTGTACCAAAAATCAAAGCTTTATCTTTAAAATTGTGGCTGTGGGAGTCTTTTGCGATTTGCAGGGGTGCAGGGGGGAGCATCCGAAATTTGAAATAAACTTGATCTGCGTATGGTATACAGGAACCTGCATGCCAAGTTTGGTGTCTCTAGCTCTTATAGACTCTGAGATCGACGCGTTCATACAGACAGACAGACGGACATGGCTAGTTCGTCTCGGCTGTTGATCCTGATTAAGAATATATTTGGTTTATTTGGTCGGAAATGCCTCCTTCTGTCTGTTACACACATTTGCAGTACTTTATGACTCCCTTTTCCCCATTTTTAAAGGGAACAGGGAGTAATAATGATAACAGAAAACAAAATTCAAAACTTAAAACAAAAACTTAAAAAAAAATTCGTACAATATTTATTGCAAGGATTGCACACTGTGCCGAATCTCCAAATAAGTGTCATAAAGTCAAATATTATGCTGAAGCAAATCTGACTTGATTACACTATGCAACAATTCGACACTTTTCGCGTGCATTCGGGCTCGTATTAAAAAGTATGATACAATAACCACAAAAATAGGATAAAGTACTGCAAATGTGTGTAACAGGCAGAAGTAGGCATTTCCGACCATATAAACTATATATATTCGTGAGCAGGATCAACAGCCGTGACGAACTAGATATGTCCGTCTGTCTGTCTGGCCGTCCGTATGAACACACAGATCTCGGAGACTACAAAAGCCAGAGATACCAAACTTGGCATGCAGGTTCCTGTATACCATACGCAGATCAAGTTTATTTCAAATTTCGGATGCACCCTCCCGCACCCCCGCAAATCGAAAAAAACTCCCAATCAATGTTGATCAGCTGTGTTAATTTCAACACGATCGGATATATAGCACTAAAGTTATGGAATAATCATGTAGTCAAGAATTTATATATCTCTTATCAGTTGAAGTTTATATTTTCAAAAGACAGTGTTGGAAAGTAACGGTTCATATAGCCATATGAGAGAGACTCACACACGCATGCGCGAAGTCGTCGCTTTCGAAACCGAACCAAAAGACCAAAGAGGCCAGCTCGGCTTTGTGGGTTGGTTGGATTGCCACAATTTCTGATTCATATTCAGTTTTCAGTCGTAGGCCGTTTGTTGAAGTAACAAGTTTTGCACCTCGCGTATTTTGTTATCGCTGCGTGTCAAGTTTAAATCGTATTTGGTAAAGGAGACTCGCTCTAGCAACAATTACAAATTCCCATACAATCAATATGTACATTGAATTTAAAATCAACAACAACAATAACAAAACAAGAATGCGTGCCAATGTGAAAAAGTGAAATATAAACTCGTTGCGAGGCCAATGCAATTTAGTCCATGATATACATATATATTATAATTATTTAAAAACAAAATGTGTAAATTTGTTTATTAATTAGAGCAGCACGCATAATTGTGCTAATATAAATGAATTCAACAAAAATTCAATCAGAAAACAGTACACAAAATAAAGGCTTATCGTAACAACTTTTACCTATGATTTTTATATTTACAAGTTTTAAACGCAGAACCGCCGCACGTTGTGTTTGATTTTATTTTTTTTTTTCTCGGCTTTTTTTAGTATTCTGGCACAAGTCGTCTGGACGTGCCAACATTTTTGGGGGGCGTGGCCGCTCCAATGCGCATTTAAAGTGACAATAGCAACGAAAACAGCATGAGACAGCCACAAAAATTATGGCGCGACAGACAATAAAGCAAGAAACCAACCAACCAACTAACAAACCAACCGATTGGAAAGTGCTTCGGGCCGTTTCGCTTAAAAACACTCCATCGTTTTTCATTACAACAAACTGGCATTTAAGTTAAATATTATGGCAAATATATGCACATATGTATATAGTCATATTTTTATTAATATTATAAAATTAATGGAAATGCCAATGAATTCGGCCCACGCAGCGTCTTCGAATTTATCCGTTTTGAGTCTTCACTTTTACTTTAAGATTAAACAGAAAGAGAGAGTGTTTACTCAGCTCATTTGGATTTTCGTTTACCGGTTTTTTAATTTACGCGCATATCTTGGCACTGCAATTGTTAATCTAATATACGTTTTGTTTTCTTAGTAGACTGGCTTGAAATGTAATAGCTTCATTAAATCTAATTTAGTAACTTCTTCCGATGAAGCTCATCTCCAGCGGCACGAGCCGCGCATAAAGCTATTTTATATAATTATACGCGTACCTAAATCATAATAAACGTTTATGTTTTTGTTTTCCTTACCATCTTTATAGCAGCTAAAAATTGTTTATGTTTTTGCCGTCTGCAGCTCAAGTTTTTGCCTGCGAGTGCGTGAGTGTTTATTCAACAAGGAAATTAGCAACCAAAATTGTATGCTGAACTAATTTGAAGTTAACCACCTAAAAATAATCGACGCTTCCCATCCGAATTTAAAATAATCAAAATAAAACGAAGTAAAAAGCTGCAACAATGAATTTTTTTGTTATTGGATTTTTGATCATACAGGCAGCAAGTAAGTAAAGTGCACTTTGTTTACATTTTCTTTTTCATGGGTGTTGGTTGAGTTTGCCAACATAATTGGCAAGTATTTGTTCAAGTTTTTTTGTTTATGTATTATCACGTGCTGGTACTGTTAAGATAATAAAACATTCATACATAACTATGCACGAAAATAAGCTTTCTTTGCGTATTATAGATATTTAGGTAATGCAAGTGATTATTATCAAATAACGTACATGTTTCGAAAACAAGTTCGTGGCTTAAGTCTTTCGTTTTTTAAACAGTGTATCACACTTCGGTAGCCAATACATAAATTCTTTTGCATCATATTTAATTGTAAATTCGTAAATATCTGTGCATTAAACAACGCTCTTATATTGCAATACTAACCACGAAGCAGAATATACAGGTTGTGTATTGGCAAACTGAACACGTAATTTAAAAGCTTATGATTTGGGTTGAATCCAATAAAGATGAAAAAAGTGTTCGTGACAAAAAAAAAACACAGTTACATTTTCTTAGAGAACGATACGTTAAACTATTAATTTCAAGCTCGCTCTTAAGCTTTTGTTGCATTTTATTGATGGTTTCGTCTTTTTGTTTTGCGTTTGCATTGCTTTTGTGGTTTAGCTGTTTTTTGGTTAACTCTTGCTTTTAACCCGATTATTTTGGCTAACTTCTGTCTGTTAGTTAATATTTCAGCTTTGTGGTTTCTCAATGCAAACGAGCTTGAGCATTTAAAACCTTGCAAATCTAACTATAATAAACTTGATATATTTTTTTGTTCATATTGCCATTAGAAGTGACTTGCAAAAAATATACTACAGAGGCTAGTTCTTTGTTCTTTTTTTAAGAAACGGATAGATTATGGATACTGGGCTTGACATTGTCTCATTTAAACACTCACTTATGAAACTTTTTTTTTAAATTACTTGAGAAGCAACTTCAAGTGCATAAGTTAAGTTTGATTGTAAATTAGAAGAGTGCCCTGCTTAGTCATTATTTGTTTTATCCATGGCCGCAATTTGACAGGTGCTACAATAATATTATTTTGTTGGGCATCATATTAATACATAGTCATCAATGGGATAGCCAGATAAATCAATTCGCATGCAAATTAAACAGCAAATTAATTTAGTTTGACCTTCGGTACTGCAATTTGGTATAAACTGCTTTAGCTTAAGTGTAACAAATGGAATAGGCAAAATATTTTGATTAATTTAAGTGTCGACTTCGCAAAAAAAATCCTACTTTGCTAAATCATAGATATGACCTCGACATTGACAGCGACATATTATGGACATTCTGGCCAGCACACACCCATTCCACAGTAAATCGGTCAAGTTCAGCATCAAGATGGGCAAGTAGAGCACTGGTCAGACCAAAGATTTTGGTGTTAGCTGCCACACATTGCTCGGATTGCGGCTCTTGTTTGATACGGTTAGAGAAGCACAAACCAATCTGCATAAGTCAGTTACTTAATATGCATTTAATTTGAGTGGCTCATATTTGTTTAACATGTTGTGGAATTCCAAGACTGCAGATTGAGTCAATTATGGCAGCTTGTCTACTGAATCATTTGACTAGGAAGAAACCAGGTTTCGCAATGACCCCGTGCACGTGTGTGGGCTAAGGCGCACTGCTGGGCAGTTGACGGCTTCATAAAACCAAGCTGGCAATCGAGCATAGTGATTCATCAATTCCAAGCCAATCAGTTTATTGAGATGCGTTTCAAGCCGCCTCGGCTTTGGACCAAAGCTCTTTCCCTTTTTTCTTTGTGCTGCTGGCCGTCGTAGTTTTTGTTTTGTGGTGAATGACGCAGCGCTTTGGAATCGTTTCTCTCTGTTTCTCTCACTGTGTGCTAAGCTTATTTTTATATAACCCACATTTTGGCAGACCGCTTTATGCAACTTCTTAGTAAAAACAACAAAACAAAATATAACAGCAAAGACAGCTGAAGGGCCTGCAGCACTTGTTGCTTTTGTTGTTTTAGTTGCCTAAAGTGCCACTTATGCCCGAGTCAAATGAAACTAAGTGCCCAATAATGCGCATACGCCCCATGCGACATACGAATTTAAACACCGCACACGAATTTCAAACAGCAATTAGCAGCAACACTTAAAAGTTTTTCTTAATTGTATTGCCTGGATGCCAGACACTATTTATGGTGTCTGCAACAGCAGGCAACAAATGCAACATTCACAGCCCTTGCATGCGACATAAAAACAAAACTTAATAACTGCATTGTCATATTGATATATCTCACAAGAAAAAGGCTGTCCGACCAGCTTATTGGGCAATTTGCAAAGTGAAAGGCAATTGTGAATCTGTACACAGTACCAAGAGAACTGTCCTTCACTAAGTATGGATTCATTTACTCTTTTTTAAGTGTTACCTACATCATTTCGTTTGTAATTCTAGACTAATTTCACTTTGTTACAATTTACACATGTGCCCTAACAACACTCGTCGCTATTTGTTCACAATTAACAATAAATTATAGCATAATTATCGAATCTTTACAAAGCTTGACTCTGCATCAGTCTAAAAATCAGCCCAACCACATCGAAATCTAACAATAAAAGAAGTCCACATACATAATGACTATGTGTCTATTGTATGTTAGTATGTCTCTTCTGGGCTGGCGGCTACTTTGGCTCGCTCACGCAATCCGTTCACTCACATAAAACCTTCAAAGGTCACGCACGCCGACTACAAAGTCGCGACGTTGACTCCAACTTCAACTCAGACTCCAAGAAAGTTGATGCAGACTCATTTGTTTACCCGGCACTGCATCGCTTCTGGGCGTCTTTCCTACCTTTCGTTGTTTGTTGTTTTTGCCCAACATGTTTATTGCCCTTACCTGACACATACAAATTGCAACGATTTACCGACTGTACAAAGAAACATTTTAGAATCCTCCAGTCAATTTGCATGTATTAAGAACATCCAAACTTAAGAATCGCAAATGTTTCGTTACATTACAACGCTTATCTTTATACTTTTTTGACTTTAATTACATTAATTTCAATTTAAACAAGTAAGAATGCTCTAGTCGAGTGTGCCTGACTACGAGACTCCCTGCTCCCACTTTGCATTTCAAGCAGTTCAGCGGCAACTCAAGCAAGCAGTGCACTTAACTCGTAAAGTGCCTGTCAAACTGTTGTTTCTGCCAGCTGAGACGGGGGTAATAGATTCTTCCGTAACTTTGGTGCTATTTATCCGATCGTGTTGAAATTTTCACAGCAGATCAACATTGATGCAACATATATGTGTATCAAAAATCAAAGCTTTATCTTTTAAATTGTGGCTGTGGGAGTCTTTTGCAATTTGCAGGGGTGCGGGGGGGTGCATCCAAAATTTGAAATAAACTTGATCTGCGTATGGTATACAGGAACCTGCATGCCAAGTTTGGTGTCTCTAGCTCTTATAGTTTCCGAGATCTGTGTGTTCATACGGACAGACGGACAGACAGACAGACGGACAGACAGACAGACGAACATGGCTAGTTCGTCTTGGCTGTTGATCCTGATCAAGAATATATATAGTGTATATAGTCGGAAATGTCTCCTTCTGCCTGTTACACACATTTGCAGTACTTTATAACTCCCTTTTTCACATTTTTAATGGGAACATGGAGTAAAAATATTAAATTTTAGTCATTTTTTTCAAGTATAATTTGAACTTGTTATTTTTGAGTACTATGCCTAGTTTCGATCATTGTGAAAATATATATCCTAACTAATAAATAGTAATTTCCACAAAATGTTCACATACGCTCGTCTTGATTCTTTAGTAAGAAGGGAATTTAATCTGCTACGTGCCAAAAATAAATATATATAATACTAAAATTGATTTCTTGTTTCCAACTACTTATTGGCTCCTTACACCTAGCAAATGGAAAGCGTATTTACGTTTCGGAGTACCAAAAATAAATGTTCACCATCGTTTTGTTGTTGCTAATCACTTATTTGCCACATACATGTACACGCACACACTTACAAAACACATATGTACATTTGTACATCAAATGGATCTCAAATTGCAATTTAATTCGACATTTTTGAATAGATCTTGAAGTTGCCAAACATTTGAGATATTTTTTTGTGTGTTTTTTAGCCCTATCACTCACTGTCAAGACCATCGTTCAATTAACATAATTAACTGACAAAACGAATTAGCATGCAGCTTGGCAGCTGACACCTTACACAGATATGGCTTATATAAGAGTATTGTTTTGGGTTAGTTTCTAATTTGGCACTCATCTATCTCAGATACTTAACTTAGCTCACGCACTGACCTAACACACGCGCTTTGGAGGGGGTCTATCTTAATGCAGGTATGCCGTAATGGACACTGAACAAGGTCATCTTGGCAGCTTTATCTTCTACATATATACTCGTATAGCCAGTTTTAAGATCTCATAGATATCATTAAAGTTTTCCCTGCTTGCCACAAAATGGTGAACGATGCATTTTGTTTTTGGTTTAATGTAATTTCTCGTGAGAAATTGAAAACTGATGCGCTCGGCGAGGTGAAGTTTGTTGTTTGGGTGTAAAAAATTGTCTAGATATAAAAGGAATTCTCAACAATTTGAAGAAGCTTAAATAGTATTTTTACATTCAAAATGTTTCCTTTTATAGTTTTTTGTTTGCTTTAGTCTTATTGACATTTTAGTTCGTAGGCTCTTGGAATGCTTTTTGATCGGGCTTTTAAAAGCGAAATGAAACTCAAACAATGCTCTCAGATTAACAATGCAAAATATTGAACATAAAAGCGAGCAAACAATGCAAACTGAATGTAAAATTTGTTAAATATGGGTGCGAAATACTCACAAATTTAAAGGTTAAGGCAACACAAAGATTTTGGTTGAATTCGTTTAAAAAAAATTTTGAACTGAGATGCGCATGCTTACGCTCAACCTGTGAACCATAATTTGTACATGAAATTTGCATTTATCTGGCGGCCCAGTGATCAAATTAAATTAACGCCAAGCAGCAAAACATTCCGCATAGTGTCAGTAATTAATATCAATGTATCTTGTTTGCTGCCTTTTGGCTGACTGACCTACTTTCGCGCTGGGGTGCTAACTGGATTGTGCCTGGGCTCCAACTACATCTGTTGGAAGCTGCTGGAACGGACAGTAGCTCGATAGTGACTACTTAGTGGCTCGTGTCTTGGTCGAAGCGCCGGTCAATGGCACGCTGCCCTGGCACCGACTGCATATTTATGCTTCATTATTTGCTCAGTTTCAATTTCTATTTGCTTGGCGCGGCGACTTCAGCGACAAGTCATAAATTCAAACCGCTAACATTGCATACAGACGCGCTCGAGATGATCACGGTGAAAGCGGCCTTTGACAACAGTATTTGTTGTTGTTATAATTGTCATTATTTTTGTTGTACTTGTAATTGTCGATGTAGTTTTAGTTTTAGTTGTTGTCTCTGGCACTGTGCCGGTCTACTTGCCGGCTGTTGCTCCTTCTCTGTGTAAATACCTTTATCCAAATACTAATAAATACTTTTAAGTTTCCTTTCGGTTTTTTTTTCACGTTAATTTGCAGTACTAATATTTATTTGCTGCCATGGTTAATTGTTTTGCCTGGTCTTTTCCGATCTGGCCGTTGCTAATTTCACCTAAACCAATCTATTTTAATGTCTTTATCAACGAGCTTGTCCCCCTAATGTTCCCTTATTCCATTAAAGGGTGTCATTAAAATAACTGCTCGCTCGAAGCGCAAACCACGCGGAGAATGCGCAATACAAATTTCAAAGACACAATCACAAGTGGGTAAAAGTGCAATTAAGTCTTAGTGAAATATAAATACCCCAAAATGCGTCGAAAAACACTTTTCTTATAAATAATAAAATAGATTGTAAAAGATGAAATCACCTTTTTTATTATTTTATTTAATATATAATTGCTAAAGTAAATATAGTCCAGTAATCGTTTGTTCAACATTAATTTTTTATCACCACCGAATTGCATTTGTTATCTAAAGTGCCTTTTTAAAAACCCCGTTGTTTATGGGTTACTAACGTAACTACAAGTTCATGTCAAATATAACTTCAATTTAATTTAATACTACACCTAGATCTGACACTGAGCAATATATTTGAAAATATGTATATGGGTATGTATTTCCATTCCAAAAACCTTTGATGGAAGGTCACTTCAGAATTATCGAAAGTACCTAACATTAAATTTATTATAACAATAAATTGCTGCAATAAGGTTGATTTAAAGATGATAATGCTGTCTTTTCATTTTGACTGTCCATCAGGCGCTTCTTGATTTCTTAATGGCACCAATCCAAGTCGGTAGCCCCAATGAACCGCAAATAAATCGTAAAAGTGCCCCGTCGATGACAAAGTCCACTTTATTATCAAACATGCTCCACTTTCCTTGAACCAATGTTTGAAACCAGCTGAACAGCGACTACAGCAATTAACACAAGATCAACCGACAACTAGTTGGCCAGCCACAAGCCACAGTCATTAAATGGATGTGTATGTTATATCAATGCACGTCAAACATATTAAACTTCAAGTGCGAGACGTATGTTTGTATGAATATGGATAAATTAGCAACGGCCGATCTACACTAACGTTATCATTTGCAACATTCGCTAAGCTTGAGCTATAGCAATTTGTAAGAATCCACTCAAAGCTCATATACAAGTATACAAATTTCATATTTCATGTCCCACTTGACATGCTAACAATTTAATTTGAACTCAAGAGGTTGCAATTTTGTTCAGTTGTGCACTAAATTTGTTTGGGTCGTTGTAGTTTGTGTCTATTGCCTTATATTGTTGTTGTTGCTGTTATTGTTGTTGTTGCTTTTGTTGTTTATGACATTAGCTAATACATAAATAGACATCTAAGCGACTTACATATGGTACATAAACACAAAGTGTCTACATATAGCACAGATTGCTTTTTGTTGTTTAGCCCCCAAACGTAAGTTCACAATTTGTTTTTTCGGTAGGTAGATGAGGAAGTTGTTCAAATATTTATGGTTAAACCACAAAGAATTGTAGTTCTTTCAGTTGTATCTTAGCATAATTGCCTTGTTTACGGCATCATTAGCCATTTCGTGTGTCAGAGTTGATGCCCTATGGCAGTCGGTTAAGTGTTACAATTTACTGTTTTATTGCAAATTTTCAAAGGTTTCCGCTTCAATGCATGCAATGTAACAAATGTCTTTGTTCACTTTGATGCCTTGATATACTTACAGTTTTGTAGCTTACCGAATTTTCCATTCTGTGGGTTTTATTTTTAAAATCTTAAAATCATCAATCAAATTTTGCAGCCAACGCGAATCGAATTTGATGCGGAGCATCTTAATACGCAGTTTATTGTTACTTTTCAAATTTTTGTATACATTTTTTAACAAAAACTGTGCCAACTGTGGACAGTCACGGCAAGACATTCGACACCTGTTTAATTGAATTGTGACGGTGCCCAACCCAATAGCAAGACATTTTTCAGTAAAAATTCCCAATACACATACTAATATCACGCTTCATGTACTAACATTGTTACCTTTGTATTATATTGAAGAACTATCCTATTCTGTGTATGCTTTTTCTATTTATTTATAGGACTGGCTTGCGGGACGTGCGTTTTTATGTCCGATTTTGGTTTCACACTCGATTGTAACTTCAAAAAGTCTGGACTGTTTCGTGTACGAAATTTGGGTGGCGTAAAGGCACATTTCGGTTTAGGTAAATCCAATCAACTCTTTCTCCCACAATCCTCTCCCAACTCTTTCTATCTAGTATTTAAGCTGTTTATACAAATTGTAAATACAAAATAAAAATGTATATATGTTATATTTTACCAACTCAAATAGAAAGCGAATTATTCAATAATTCGCAGCAATTTAAATATCAATTGATTAATGCCACTGTCAAAACGAAACGTTTTATCGACCACATTAACTTTTGCTCTGTACTTATAATACACACAATAGATAAGCCTTTGATAGGACTAAACAAAATATTTTGTAGCTGTGAAACAAAAGCGTTTAATCAACGGACTTTATGCAAATTGTCAATTTGTTTGATTTGATTGATGGACCGGTCTCGGCCTTGGTCTTGAATAGCAATAGCTAACAACATTTGCTTACAGGTCTCAGTGTTGGTGACGAGCTAGGATTCAAGGAATCACTAGGTAATTTGGAAGGCGATCGTCGACGTGCTATTAGTTATAGAAACGGTGCACCAGAGTTGGTTGGCGTACTGCCCGCCACGCAGCAGCAGGAGGTAATTTTAAGATAGAACACTTATATAACTGGCCATTTAATATCTTTTGTTCCCACAGACCAGTGTACCCTTGCAGCATGCACTACCCGACAAACGGATCAGTTCGCGTTCCACTGGTCCCGTGCCCTATAATCTGCAGCAGCTGCAGCAGGCGGCTGTAGCCAGGCTACAATCCCAGCCTCAGGCACAGCTGATGACAGAGGCGCGACCGCTGCCCTTGGGTGTGCCTGCCTTCCGGCCAATACCACAAAAGACCG
The DNA here is from genome assembly GCA_949708635.1 of Hirtodrosophila cameraria. Classification (NCBI taxonomy): domain Eukaryota; kingdom Metazoa; phylum Arthropoda; class Insecta; order Diptera; family Drosophilidae; genus Hirtodrosophila; species Hirtodrosophila cameraria. Next base: position 52,286,744 of record OX453089.1, read on the forward strand.
GGGCCAATGAGCCAGTGTCAGCTTTAATAGGCGCAGAGCGTCGGATTGCTGTGGATTCAACCCAGCCACGGGTCAGTGTCAATAACAAACTGGTGGACGGCAATGTAAAACCGGTGGGCATAGTGTACAATAAGTTATACATTTGACCTAAGTTTACTCACTCTTTTAGCACTCCAACCGTACCTTCCATGCGGACAATCCAGTTGTCTCCCAGCCGGTGACGGTGCCCGTTTTTCAGGCCATGCCGGATTCCATTTCACGCATTGCCAATGTAGGCAAGGCAGAAATGGCGCGAACGGAGCAACGCACACTCTCCAAGAATCCTAACTATTTGCAGTTCGAGGAACCCAAGTTCGATCTAAAGGACGTGACTGTTGACGAGCTCGCCACTGCGGCAAATGTTAGCGTGGAGACCATCAAACATGCGATTTACGTGCGGGAGCAGCAACTTAAGGCGGAACACCGAGCTATGCTGGCATCCAAGCTGCGTGAGGAGTTCATGCGTACATCCACGGTGAGGACAACATCGACAACAACATTAAAGCCAAAACAAGCGTCAGAGCACAAAGTTTCCAAGGTGAATCTACACTCGTAGTTGCTTAATCATGAACTATTTTAGCCTTTTTTTTGTTGCCAGGTTATGAATGCACCTAAGGAATACTACCCTGTTGGCTATGACAAGAACTTCGATGACAACTTCAAGTCAAAGGTAGATTTGCCGCATACCAGCTTCTCCTGCACCAAACAAAAGCACTTTCCGGGCCTCTACGCAGATACCAATCTGGGCTGCATGGTAGGTCTTTGATTATCAACACTTGGTTCACATCTAATTACTTTTAACTCTTAATAGGTCTTCCACGTGTGTGCACTTACTGATGACGGCCTGGTGCGCAAATCTTTTCTGTGTCCGGAGAATACGCTCTTTGATCAGACCATACTTAAGTGCAATTGGTGGTTTTATGTCGACTGCAGCTCTAGCACTAGCATCTACGACTCCAACATACCCATATCCAAAAGCTATCAGCTAATGAAGTCGCTCACCTACTTCTCCAATTACAACAACCAGAAGAATGATCAAGATGGCGGTAGGGATGACAACACAGTTGACATAGATTCTCTGCGTGAGTCCATGGAAGGTGTGTCCCGCCGCTTGGAGCAGGCGAAGAATGCGCATACGGAGCTCGATGAAAAACAGCTACCGACGCAACCAAAGGCCGAGCATGAGCACGTTGTGCCTGAGGAAGAGGGCCAGCAACAGTTGTTCAACTAGGTTAAGCCTGCTATCTGAGATCTAGTGTAAGTTAAGTTCATGATCGAGCGTCTCTGGTCGATTTGCCGTACATAGTCAATGTCTTGCGAAAGAAAACGGTTGTCTGTAGTCTCTGGCCAATCATAATTATCATTTCCTATGGCAGCGCCTATGCTATTGTTCGTTCATAGGCGCGGTCCTAGCTGTAGTCCATACCAACATAGCTATCTTTAGGTGTATTAGCTCTAGTTAAACTACGTAATCTAGGGCAATTCTGAGTGTGTGTGTTTGCGACTTGTGCGGTTAGTGTTATATTATACTTTTAATTATAATTATATCTATTTATTATTTGTATTTTTCGACAAATAAAAATCTTTAGCCCCATTAAAATTTAACATGCAGAGGTTAAGGAAGTGAAAACAATTTTATGTGGTCGGCATATAGCTGACATACTTAACCGTATGGCTTATAATTTTGACCATAAAATTGCTGCAAGCCCGCTACATAGTGCAAACTGCAAAATCCGACGAAGAACAACGAATCTATGCAAATTAAAATAAAAATAGATATAAATAGATTTCATAAACAAGTTAAAACTTTGCAGTCGGATGCACCCGACTACGATGTACTCTTTTTTAGCCTCTTTTCGGAGTCAGAAGTGGGCGTGGCAATTGTATTTTTGCTCAAATCTTTCAAGTTTTTCTATCAATTTGCTGACAGACGGACGGAAAGACAGACATTTCACAAGCAAAATAACCTCTTTTTCTTTTCAAAAAAATTAAAAAAGAATATTAAAAGGGAAAAAGCTTGCCAAAATAAGGACATACCGTATTATACGATTCTTAGAACGCAATTTACATTCATCGCTCGAATCATCCTTCAATAAATACGTCATCATGCCGACATATACGGAATTAAAATACTTGTTCCAATTTAATCGCATTATATCAAAGCTAAATAGTTTTTGATCCTGTGATGACATGAGCTGCCAAAGGCGTTCTACGTTGTCCGTGTCAAAACTCCAACTGTTGTTTGAGAACCAGCTTAAAGTATTAATATTTCTGTGTGCCTTTTTATAGAGTTTTATCATACGTGGCTTTTGACCACGATGACGCAATGCCATATCAATAATATAACCTGGCAGCAGGTGGTAGAATATGGCAGCTATATTGAACAAAATGTGGTTTTGGGTGATCTGCATCCATGGATACCACATCAATTTTGCCGAGGGGTTTTGTTTTGCAAGCTGCGCGATATTGTCCCTCATTTCACCCCATGTTGTCAAGTTTTGGTTAATAGGCACATAATTATAGATAAGCGGATGCAATTTTTGTTCTATGTTTTGTCCGGCCAAATGCCAGGCACAGGCTAGTACAGTGTTGGCACAGTAATCCACTGGAACCATATTGTTTGATGCTTTTGAATTACCAATAGCAATATGCAGATAGCCCAATGCAATACCTAAACAGATGGGTATTGGTCCGTAATAATTATCAATCCAGCCAGTAACGGGTTCCTTGCAGCTGACAGTGACTGAAAAAGTAGAAAAACTGAAAAAAACAGGTAAGAATGCTCTAGTCGAGTGTGCCCGACTACGAGTCTCCCTGCTCCCAACTTGCATTTCAAGCAGTGCAGCGGCAACACTAGCAAGCAGTGCACTTAACTCGTAAAGTGGCTGTCAAACTGTTGTTGCACCCTGCTGAGACGGGGTTAATAGATTCTTCCGCAACTTTGGTGCTATTTATCCGATCGTGTTGAAATTTTCACAGCAGATCAACATTGATATAAAGTATATGTGTACCAAAAGTGTATCAAAGCTCTATGTTTAAAATTGTGGCTGTGTGAGTCTTTTTTGCGTGGTTGCGGGGGGGTGCATCCGAAATTTGAAATAAACTTGATCTGCCTACTGTATATAGGAACCTGCATGCCGAGTTTGGAGTCTCTAGCTCTTATAGTCTCCGAGATCTGTATGTTCATATGGACAGACGGACATGGCTAGTCGGAAATGCCTCCTTCTGCCTGTTACACACATTTGCAGTACTTTCTCCCTTTTTCCCATTTTTAATGGGAACAGGGAGTAAAAAACAAGTAAGAATACTCTAGTCGAGTGTGCCCGACTACGAGACTCCTTGCTCCCAGCATGCATTTCAAGCAGTTTTCCCATTTTTAATGGGAACATGGAGTAAAAATTAAATAGTTGGCACTTACTATTTCCTGGCCGAAATATGCACACAGGTACAGTGGTGGCCTCTGTCCGCACCACTTCTTCTGCAAGAGCTTTGGTGTAGGTGTATGTATTGGGAAAGTTGCGCAGTAATGAGGGCGTCAACCTATCTATAAAATCATTGCTCAGCTTCTCCCTCAATGCCAATACCTCCATGGCACTGCATGTCAAATTCTCCGAATAGAAGCGTTCGGAAATGTGTTCGATCACGCAATTCGCGAATGCGGAAGACACATGCACAAATGCCTCAAGGTGAAACATCTGCTTTGCGAGCTGCAGCATGAGGTAAGTGCCACGTGTATTGGTGTCCAGTGTCAGATGCAAGGGCTCAAAAAATTGCACGTTTGCCGCACTGTGTAGCACTACATGCACTTTCTCCACGAGCAGCGCCCGATCCGGATTGCTGATGCCCAGATCGGGCGCACAGCAGTCACCAGCTATGGCCATTACGCGGTCTAACGCATTAGCATTTGATTTGAGAACTAATTCGAACAACTATTGTCATAGCATTAAAAGAGTTAGAAGTAGAAGTGGTTGTAATTAGTCTCAATTACACATGGGTTCACTTACGGGCATGGCTTTCCAAGCGGCAATGCGCTCCTGAATATTCTGGCCGTGTTTTGGCCTAATCAAAACATAAATTCGATTTACTTCAGTTGAACGCAGCAGCTTCTCGATGATAACTAAAATTCACATGTAAGAGCAAATAAACTTATCATTTACACTTATTGCATGTGTATATAGTTACCTTTTCCCAAAAATCCACTGCCACCTGTTACAAAAATGTTTTTACTGTTGTAAAAGTTTTGAATTTTCGATTCCATTTTAGTCTAAGTGCGCGACTTTGGCATACAAATAAACTAAAAAAAAACTGTGACTTGGTCAATAAGCTCGTTGTCGTTGTCAACGCTTGAATAAAGAATTTTTGCAATCATTTTCCATATATATGGCACCGCAAAATGCATAAATTATTTCCAGTATGAATATACATAGAAAACTGGAAATGTTTTTACTCACTGTTCCCATTAAAAATGACTGTAAATGTGTGTAAGAGGCAGAAGTAAGCATTTCAGAATATATATAAAGTACATATATTCTAGATCAGCATCAACAGCCGAGTCGATTTAGCCATGTCCGTTTGTCTATCCGTCCGTCTGTCTGTCTGTATGAACACAAAGATCTCGCAGACTATAAGAACTAGAGATACCAAACTCGTCATGCAGGTTCCTGTATACCATACGCAGATCAAGTTTATTTCAAATTTCGGCAAATCACTAAAAACTCCCACAGACACAATTTTAAAGGTAAAGCTTTTTGATTTTTAGTACACATATATGTTTAATCAATGTTGATCAGTTGCGTAAATTGCATTACGAGAAATAGCACCAAAGTTATGGAAGAATCTATTACCCCAGTCTCAGCAGGCAGCCACAACAGATTGACATGCACTGGACAAGTTAAGCGCTGCTTGCTTGTGTTGCCGCTGAACTGCTTGAAATGCAAGTTGAGAGCAGGGAGTCTCGTAGTCGGGCACACTCGACTAGAGCATTCTTACTTGTTATACTCTGTTTTCCAAAATGGAAAAAAAGAGTATATTGGGTTTGTGAAATGTCCGTCTGTCCGTCTGTCCGTCTGTCTGTCCGTCTGTCTGTCCGTCTGTCTGTATGAACGCAGGTTTTTTCCACAATTTTGAAGCTAGAGCAACCAAACTTGGTATACATGTTGGTATATACCATAGGCAGACAAAGTGTCAAGATTCCCCCCCCCCCCCCCACCCCTTCCCCCACAAACCGCAAAAACCTATATCTTCTGCAGTTTTGCAGCTAGAGTCACCAAATTTGGCATTAAGACTACTGATGACATCCTCGACCGATCTGTACAAAAAAAAACTGCCATGCCCACTACCACCCCTGCAAATGAGCAAAAGCTGTTTCTCCTACACCCTTATATCTAGAAACCCCAAATTTTGCAGTATGAATACTTTTGAACTCAACGATAGTTTGGAAAAAAAAAAAAATTTGACACGCCCACCCCCGCCCCAGTAAACGAGCGATCATTTTGAGAATTACGCGTCTCGCTCTGCTTTGGGCGTTTGCAGCGTTCTGCACTTAGTAGAAAGAATTTTATAGTTCGTAGCATATATATATAAGTAGTCTTTAAAAGAATTTAATTTAATATACGTACAGAAAACAGAGTATATCGCAGTCGGGTGAGCCCGACTGCAACGTTCTTACTTGTTTTTTTTAGTTTAAAGTATTTTTCAACAGGAAGCTATTATATTGTATAATAATAGAGCAATCAATGCAGTTATATTTATGTAAATGTAAACGTGCCTTCGTAATATGTTCTTAACTGGCATTGTAAAATATAATTGATGTGAAAACTACTATAATGCAATAATTTTATTTTGTTTCAATTTTTTTTTCCAACTGGTTTTTTTTTTTAAGTGAATTCAAATATTTCACTTCACAGATTTTAAAAAACGATATACCAAATGAAAGTCAATATATGGGCCTAAAAATCAGTATCTCACATTTTAGACATAAGTAGGTATATCTAATAGTTTTGAGGATAGTGCATCCAAAACTACGAAAATATTTTTATTTTGTAAACATTTTTACTTGGATGTCAATTTGAAAACACGAGGAAAATTCGAACACCAAACTACCATATATATATGACAATAATTTTTTGTGGTTTGCGATGCTACGCCCTGTATATAATAGCATATTCGCACGAAAATTTAACTTCGCCCCTACAACCTAAATTTTTCTACCCAGCCATGGTAAATTGGAACATTGGTATTCAATTTTTAATGAATTTTCATACAGATCTTCGAAAATTAATTTAAAGAATTTTCCACCAATTTTTACTCCCTTTTCCCATCACAAATGGAAAAAAGGGAGTTATAAAGTACTGCAAATGTGTTTAACAGGCAGAAGAAGGCATTTCCGACTATATAAACTATATATATTTTTGATCAGCATCAACAGCCGAGTCGATTTAGCCATTTCCTTTTGTCTGTCCGTCTGTCTGCCCGTCTGTCTGCCCGTCCGTCTGTCCGTATGAACACACAGATCCCGCAGACTATAAGACCTAGAGGAGATCTTGACACTTTGTCTGCCTATGGTATATACCAACATGTATATCAAGTTTGGTTGCTCTAGCTTCAAAACTGTGGAAAAAACCTACGTTCATCCTGACGGGCAGACGGACAGACAGACGGGCGGACGGACATTTCATAAGCCCAATATACTTTTTTTTTTTTTTCAAAAAAATTAAAAAAAAGAGTATAAAAAGAGTATGTCGCAGTCGGGTGCATCCGACTGCAACGTTCTTACTTGTTTCAGTTCAAAAAAAATTTGGACACGCCCACCGCCGCCCCCACAAATGAGCAAACTTTGTATCTCCCCCCCCCTTCAGCTAGAGTCAATAATTTTTTCAGATTGAATTCTGTTGCCTAATTAAATAGATTGAATAAAAATAATTTTGCCACGCCCACCACCACCGTTGCACTCGAGCAATGTTTGAAGTTGAAATTGATGGCAAAACTTGACAAATTTAATCAAAAATACAATTGCCACGCCCACTTCTGGCTCCGCAAAGAGGCTAATAAAAAGTATATCGCAGTCGGGCGCATCGGACTGCAACGTTCTTACTTGTTTCTTATATAGATCTTTGAAAATGAGTTTGAAGCTAAACAAAAACATTGCATGCAACGGTTTTCCGCGAATTTCCCGTCTGAATTTTCCAACTTCCGGGATTAGTGCTCACTTTCGGCGAAAGACTAAACTACTGTGAAAATTTCAGCCTCTTATGGTTTGGGCCCTGCGTTGATTGCCAATCGCTATCGCCATCGCCTATCGCCAATCGCCAGTGAGAACAAACACTTTTATAGATAACTACCATAGACATTGTTACATAGTGAAATAAGCAAAGTAGTCGTGGAAAAGAAATTTCGATCCCATGCCGCCCATGCCGACTTAGAAATGTATTGATTTTGTAATTTATGCTACGGTTCCCGAATTCCGCTCAAATTGTTTATATCATACAAATTTAAGTAATCGTTTTTTAATTTTTCTTATTTCCTACGTTTACAAGCGCATAATGTTTTAAGCAATGATTATTATCTGGACCTGCAAGTATTTTTGGGACCCGCTAAAATTTCGAAAAATATTTCGTAAATGTAAAAAGTCGAGGTTCACAGCACGCGAAATAAATTTAAAAATCAACAGCAAGGGATGAAATTTTGTTTTTACTTTCTACTATTGTTGTCGAACCTGATGTAGAGGCAATGGAAATATGTATATATTATCCGGATCGAACGACCAATTGTCTATCGGCTGTCTGTCGTTGAACCTTTTTTATATTTGTTTGTTATTTTGTCCCAATAAGAACACCCTGCACTTTAATATAATACAGCTCAATACAATCTTTATTTTGTCACTTTTTTAATTTTTGCGGCTTGTTATAGAAGAGGAACTCCATTGTTTCAGTGTTGCCACACTGGCTTAAAATTAATGTAGTAAATACTAAAAAAAATGTCAAATTCAATGTTTGCCAAATTGTGCAAACACAGTGCGATATTTATCGATTCTTTCTTAAATTAACATAAGTTCACAACATTCTCCTCCCAAAGTATTGTAATTACATGTATCAATACTTTCTTCATTACATTTCATTGTTTGGGAGTACATCTAATTTTATCAACTTAACTACAGGTCTTTTATAAATTCCATTTTTAGTCTTAACATCTACAATTCTTACTCTTCCATCTTGGGTATACATTTATTACTTTGCCCATTGGCCATGTGTTTCTTGGTAAATTTGAATCAGTAATTAAGACAATATCACCTTCGTTAATGCTCTCTCGATCCCGAGTCCACTTACGACTGCATATCAAAAACTGGTGATAATCTTTTTTCCATTTTTGCCAAAATAAATCTGCTATCCCCTGAGATGCCATCCACATGTTTAGTAATTTTAAATCTCTTTCTGTTGCATCGGAATAAAAAGAATCTCTACAATTTGGTCCAATTAAAATACTGTTTGGAGTCAATGGTTCTGTTTCTGTTAAGTCAGAGGGGATATATAGAAGTGGTCGACTATTCATCATAAGCTCAATTTCACAAAAAACATTTTTTAAAACGTATTCTTTTGGATATCTGTCCTTTAACAAATATAGCATATACTTTTTTACTGATTGTATCAGACGCTCCCATCCTCCCATGTGTGGGGATGAAGGCGGATTGAAAACCCATTTGCAATTCTTTGTTGTCATAAATTGAATAATCTCATCCTGGGGCCAACTCGCAATAATTTCTTTTATACTTTTGCTTGCCTTTTGAAAATTTGTACCATTGTCCGAATATAGTTCTACTGGAAATCCTCGTCGACACCCAAATTGACGAAAAACATTCATAAATGCATTACATGACAGATCTTCAGCAATTTCTAAATGCACAGCGCGATATGTCATGCAAGTAAATATGACACCATATTTTTTAACGTGACTACGTTTTACTAAAACTTCTAAAAGACCGAAATAGTCAACACCTGTTTTTAAAAATGGTCTTTCCGTTGGCTGAACCCGACATGATGGTAATTGACCCATAATGGGAACAAGAGGCTTTGATCTTTTATTTTTACGAAACTGACAATTACGAACTATTTTCTTAACGACGCTGCGGCATTTTATTATCCAGAATTTTTGTCGTATATTGGCTATAACTATTTCGATACCAATATGACAGTTCGTTGCATGATAGTAATAAACTAACAGTTCTTTAATTGGATGTCCTTTGCACAATATTATTGGATTCTTTGAATCAAAATCGAAATGTATTTCCTTAATATTGTTCAATCGTCCTCGTAGTCTCAACAATCCATCGTCTGTCATAACAACTGGCAGTGATTTTAAAGTACTTGCGTTATCAATAACCTTTGACTTTATAAAGCAATTGATTTCATTCTTAAAGGAATCTAACTGTACTTTCTTGTAAATAAGGTGTTCTGCTCTATTTATCTCATCAGTTATTAACTCACTACTCGATCGTCTGTCCTTTGTCTTTTTTAGTTGATCAACATATCTCAATATCCAAGCAGTAGATCGCAAAAATCTTGTTCAATTGGAAAATCTCAATGCGTCTGGTATTACTATCGTACTAGACAACTCCGTTACGACGTTTACATACTCTTGTTTAGTCACTGTATATTCTTTTGGACAGTTATCAATCAACCTTCCTTTTGGCCATTCCGATTGAGGCTCGTGTAAAAAGGGTGGACCTCGCAACTAAATATCGTTATCAGAAAAGTCAAATTTTAAAATCTTTGTGGCCTGGTCTGCTGGATTTAATGTCGTGGGAACATATTTCCAATCACTTATGTTTGTAATTTTTTGAATTTCACCCAGTCGCTGAGCAACAAAAACCTAAAATTGTTTACTGCTGGTTTTAAGCCAGTGGAGAATTATTTCTGAGTCAGTCCACAACACAGTTTTATTTATTTTAACATTTAAAATTTCTTTTACTGCTTTACTTAATCTGGCTCCTAACAACGCTCCTTGTAGTTCTAGCCTTGGTATGGACATTGGCTTTAATGGAGCTACCTTTGACTTTGCCATTATCAATGCGCATTCGACGCTATGTGAATCGCTAAATCTCAAATACGCACAAGCAGCATAGGCAGATTTTGATGCGTTGCAAAAAATGTGTAATTGAATGAAATGTGTAATTTTATTTGCAATGAGCAAATTGGAAAGAAATCCCAGCGGATCAAATATCGACATGGTTATTCTAAGTACCTCGCGCTTAGTTGGTTGTCCAATTAAACTTAAAATGTCAGAGGGTGTTTTCTTAAACTTTGAATTGAACGCAAAAATATCATTTTTAAAATCCCACATCAAACCAAGTATCCGTTCTTCCGTTACATTTTGTATTTGTTTATTGTCCGTCTGAGTGCTGTCGGAATGTATTTGTATCAAAACGTCTTTTGAATTTGAAACCCAGTTACACATGTAGAACCCAGCTTGTTCGTGTACGTATTTAACCTGATTTATCAACTTCACAGCACTGGCTACGTCTTCCGCTCCCCCCAGATAGTCGTCAATATAATGTTTGCTTAGAATATCATTACTGGCTTCGGGAAATTTGTCTTTAAAATCTAATGCATTGTGATTTCTTGTTTGTTGAGCAATGCTCGGACTACACTTAGCACCAAAGAAGAGCACTTGAATTTCGTAAACGTCCGGCTTCAAGTTTCGATTCATTCCCCGCCAGAGAATTCTTTGGGCGTGTCGATCTTTTTCTCGTATCTGTATTTGAAGGAACATTTCTTTTATATCTCCGAAAAATACAATCTTGTGTTCACGAAAATTCCTTAAAACAGAAACAAGTTGGTTATACAGATCCGGTCCCGTTAATAAAAAATCATTCAAGCAATATCCATGACTTTTTGATGCTGCATCGAATACTATTCTGTGTTTGTCTGGTTTGTTGATATTTACAACTCCAAAGTGTGGAAGATAATACGTCAATGGAGTGTCTATTGCTGTCTCATTCACGCTTAATTTTCGTATATATCCCTTAGATACATATGAATCTATCATTGCTTGGTATTTTTGTCCGTATTTTGGGTTTTTGTCAATCTTTCGTTCTAAGTGCATCAATCTAGTGTAGGCATTATTATAACTTTCCGGGAGTTGTACATCTTCGTCTTTCCAAAATAGTCCACATTCAAATCTATTTCCTTTCCTCATTAACGTTTTTTTAATTATTTGCATGCACTTTTTATCGTCTAGTGAAATTGGAAAACCATTTACAGTTGTCAATTCATTTTCTATAGACCAATACGATTTGACTAGATACTGCAACGAGTCTAAGTCGTCTCTTTCAGATGGATCTTTACTAAGATTCTGAATATGAAATGAATAACTTGATTGTCTGGCGTTTAAATTAGAGTCCATAATTCCATGAATTACCCAACCCAACGATGTTTTGCTTGCAACTGGACCCTGAATGGATTCGTACTTCAATTTTCTTGTTATAATAACAGACCAATTATCCTGTCCAATTAACAACTTTGGATGTGCTTTGTAGTAAGACTGATTAACGAATGGTTTTAAAAATGTCCACTTGTTAGTCAAACTATCAATATCCAAAGTCTGCGTTGGTAGATTAAAACCAGAAATTGTTTTTACCTTTCTCAATGTAAATGCTTTTGTCGATTGACCTTTTCCTTTAATACAAACACTAACTATTTTCGAATCACTCTGTTCATACACTTCATTATTCGTCCACTGTATTTTTAACTGTCTAACAGGACCATCTAATTCTAATTCGGCAGAGAGATCTTGATCTAATAGAGAAACTATGGAAGCCTCATCTAGAAGATCATATGTATCAATTGTCTTGTTTGGACCAACAATCGAGACAGGTATTACTTTTAGAAGGATTTTACTATTATAATTTATGTTACAGTTAAAATAATTTTCTCTTTCTATCTTTTGTTCCTCTATCTGATAATTTTTACCGATATTGTTTGGTGGGCTATTTTGTGTAATAACATGTTATGCGTTTCGGTGCAATTATTAATTTTACATGGTTTCTTTCGTTTGCAATTTTTCATCATATGGTTTTTACAAATGCATGAAAAACATAGGCGATTTTTGCTAACGTGCTGCCAGCGTTGGTTAATATATAATGCTTTAAATGAAACACATGCTGATACATAATGATTTGTTTGTTTACAGAAATTACAAAACTGAGACTTATTCTGTGTTTCATGTGTCAACTGATTTGAAACAGTCAACGTTGTTTCTTTTGCTTTGTTTTGACCAAACCCTAGCATTTGCGCTGCTTTTATTTTCTTTCCTAACCATTTGTGTAACACTACTATTTTTGGCTCATTGTCTTTTGCGTCTTGATAAAATGGCATTAAAGAAAGACGCTGTGATAATGGTAACTTTTTTAAAATGTCGTCGAACAAAAGAGGATTACGAATGTGATCTAATTCTTCAAATGACAATAAGGTATGTATTAGATTTGTCAACATGTCGTAAAAACTAATAAGTTTTTCAATTTTATCCTCTTTAACCGGACAGAAATTTTTGATTTTATCTATTAAATGTCTTATAATAAATTCAGGATTACCAAATCTATCTTTTAATATATCTATTATTACTGATACGTTACTCGGTAATAACAAGAATGACTGTACGGCTTCTTTTGCACGACCAGTAGGTGCTTTTCTTAGTCGGTCAATGTTTTCATAATTTGAGAAGTCACATACTTCATTGCTATTCACAAATTCTGGATAAAATATTGGCCATTCAAGCGGATCACCGCAGAATGCTGGTAAATCCTGTTTAATTGTTTGTCTTGACATAAATTTTTGCAAAATGTTTTTATTATTGCTCTCAGAGTCAAAAACTAATTGTGGTTGCTAGCTGCCAACCCACTCACTTGTTCGAATTGCAGTTTGCAAATCGATATTTTCCGCACCGGCATTTTGATCGTCATTCGGATCGTCGTCTTGATCGTCGTCTTCTAGTTGTGCCAACTCCAATCGTCGCTGTAAATCATTTTGCTTCTGTTGGTAGTCCAATAACGCACGCTTTTGCTGAATCTCCTGTTGCGACTTAGTGAATTGCATCTCGATTTGAAGCTTCTGGATTTTCATTGACTTATGCGTGTTTTGAGTCGTCACCGTTGATGCTTTAATTTGGCCAACGGGTATGGAGTCGATGTTTGCACCACAGTTTTGTCCAACTGTGTGGCGTTTCCAATGTCAGTCCCACTAGACATGTTGTTTTCATCCGATGCCGCTTTTTTTGACGTTGTCTTCCCGCTGCGTAAATCCGGCATGATCGTTGTCAAAAAATTTAAATAGCACACATGCCTTTCGTAAAATCCAAAATTATGTGTGTGTATGTCCAAGTTACCAATATGAACTCAGCATTACATACACACTCAATGTCTGTCTATGCATGTGTACCCGCGTCAGGGTACATAGATTTCTTTTCGATGTCGCAATTAAATTTACCCAAGCCGCATATATATGCACATATACACATATATACCTACACATGCATGTGTATGTCCGAATTACCAATACGAATTCAGCATTACATACACACACAACGCTTGTCCATATGTGTAACCGCGTCAGGATACACACTTCTGATGAAATTCAAATTTCCAAGAATGACGAAATAGTTGCTGCTTTTCCAATGTGCTGTTCTGTGGGCTTCGAAGGACCATTAATTTTGTCGTACCTGATGTAGAGGCGATAGAAATATATATTATACAAGAGGAACTCCATTGTTTCAGTGTTGCCATAATGGCTTAAAATGAATGTAGTAAATACTAAAAAAAATGTCAAATTCAATGTTGACAAATTGTGCAAACACATTGCGATATTTATCGATTCTTTCTTAAATTAACATAAGTTCACAACAACTATATCTATTCAATACTACCCAATTATTGTTATCGTCGCCAAAAATGAGCAAATAAACCCCAATTATTATATGTATAATATATGTTTATGTTAGCACACATTTTTATTAAATACTAGCATTTCCGCCGTTTGGTGCTACGCCCCGTATAAAATCATATTCGCAGGAAAATTTAACTTTGCTCTTACAACTTTATCCAACAGTTTTCTATCCAACAGGGTAAATTTTCCGGAAAGTTGGTATGCAGTTTTTAATGAATTTTCATATTGTTCTTAGAAAAATTATTTGAAGCAAATCGAACATAGGCACAACTTTGTGCTTTTTACCTACTTTCAACCGTGGAAAATTGGTATGCAGTTTTTAATGAATTTTCGTATTGATCTTTGCAAATGATCTTGAAATAAATCGCATAAAAACTTAACTTCGGATGATAAACAAAAAAGTTGCATACAACGGTTGTCCGCGAATTTTCCACATTCTCGACCGAATTTTCCAAGATCCGGGATAAGTGCTTACTTTCGGCATGTACCTTAGCTACTGTGAAAATTTCAGGCATCTAGCTCTTATAGTTTGGGCCCTGCGTTGATTGCCAATCGCCAATTACCAATCGCCAGTGAGGACAAACTCAGGATCAACAGCCGGGACGAACTAGCCATGTCCGTCTGTCCGTCTGTCTGTATGAACGCGTCGATCTCAGAGACTATAAAAGCTAGAGACACCAAACTTGGCATGCAGCTTGATATATACCACACGCAGATCAAGTTTATTTCAAATTTTGGATGCACACCCCGCCCCCCCAGCACCACTAGCTCGATCAAGGAAGGGATTGGTAGCCCCCGTTCAAAATTTGGTTACTCTAGCTCTTAAACTGTGGAAGATATAGTTTTTTGCCGTTTGTGGGAGAAGGGGCGGAGGTGGGGGGGAGATCTTGACACTTTGTCTGCCTATGGTATATACCAACATGTATACCAAGTTTGGTTGCTCTAGCTTCAAAACTGTGGAAAAAACCTGCGTTTGTCCAGACGACGGACGGACGGACGGACATTTCACAAACCCAATATACTCTTTTTATACTCTGTTTTCCAAAATGGAAAAAAAGAGTATATTGGGTTTCTGAAATTTCCGTCCGTCCGTCCGTCCGTCTGTCCGTCCGTCCGTCCGTCCGTCCGTCTGTCCGTCCGTCCGTCTCTCCGTCCGTCTGTCTTTGTTTTGGAGCAAGAGCATCCAAACTTGGTATACATGTTGGTATATACCATAGTCAGATAAAGTGTCAAGATCTCCCTCCCCCCACCCCCACCCCTTCCCCCACAAACCGCAAAAACCTATATCTTTCACAGTTTTACAGCTAGAGTAACCAAATTTGACATAAAGACTACTGACCACATCCTTGACCGACCTGCCAAAAAAAAATATGCCACGCCCACTACCGCCCCCGCAAATGAGCTAAACCTGTCTCTCCTACACCCTTACAGCTAGAAACCCCAAATTTTGCAGTATGAATACTTTTGAACTCATTGATAGTTTGGAGAAAAAAAAATTGCAGCGTTCTGCACTTAGTACGCTACGCTGTCGCCTCGCTAAAACGGCACTTCTTAAGCGACAACATGCAGACAACCTATCACAGCACGCTTAGAGGCTGATGCAATATTAACATACTTGTGAAATTAGTCTTCTGGTGAAATTCCGAGACTGGATACACATACACTCATACCAACATCCACACACTCTTTGTGTGCGCCGACATATATATAAGTAGGCTTTAAAAGAATTTAATTTAATATACGTACAGAAAACAGAGTAAATCGCATTCGGGTGAATCCAACTGCAACGTTCTTACTTGTTTTTATTTTATTTATTTCTTTTATTTTTTTTAAATTAAAAAAGGAGTATAAAAACCAACTAAACTAAACTAGTCTTTCCGTCCGTCTGTCTGTATGAACGCAGTTCAAAAAAAATTTGGACACGCCCACCGCCGCCCCCACAAATGAGCAAACTTTGTATCTTCTTATATAGATCTTTGAAAATGAGTTTGAAGCTAAACAAAAACATTGCATGCAACGGTTTTCCGCGAATTTCCCGTCTGAATTTTCCAACTTCCGGGATTAGTGCTCACTTTCGGCGAAAGACTAAACTACTGTGAAAATTTCAGCCTCTTATGGTTTGGGCCCTGCGTTGATTGCCAATCGCTATCGCCATCGCCTATCGCCAATCGCCAGTGAGAACAAACTCTTTTATAGATAACTACCATAGACATTGTTACATAGTGAAATAAGCAAAGTAGTCGTGGAAAAGAAATTTCGATCCCATGCCGCCCATGCCGACTTAGAAATGTATTGATTTTGTAATTTATACTACGGTTCCCGAATTCCGCTCAAATTGTTTATATCATACAAATTTAAGTAATCGTTTTTTAATTTTTCTTATTTCCTACGTTTACAAGCGCATAATGTTTTAAGCAATGACTATTATCTGGACCTGCAAGTATTTTTGGGACCCGCTAAAATTTCGAAAAATACTTCGTAAATGTAAAAAGCCGAGGTTCACAGCACGCGAAATAAATTTAAAAATCAACAGCAAGGGATGATATTTTGTTTTTACTTGCTACTATATCTATTCAATACTACCCAATTATTGTTATCGTCGCCATGTTATGTTTATGTTAGCACACATTTTTATAAAATACTAGCATTTCCGCCGTTTGGTGCTACGCCCCGTATAAAATCATATTCGCAGGAAAATTTAACTTTGCTCCACTTTATCCAACAGGTTTCTACCCAGCAGGGTAAATTTTTCGGAAAATTTGTATGCAGTTTTTAATGAATTTTCATATTAATCTTTGAAAATGAGTTTGGAATAAATCGCATAAGAACTCAACTTTGGCCTTTTTACCATCCACTTTCCACCCGGCAATGTGAATTTTCCGGAAAACTGGTATGCAGTTTTTAATGAATTTTCATTTTGATCTTTGCAAATGAGTTTGAAGTAAATCGCATAAGAACTTAACTTAAGCCATCCGGCAATATGAATTTTCCGGAAAATTGGTATGCAGTTTTTAATGAATTTTCGTATTGATCTTTGCAAATGAGCCTGAAATAAACCGCATAAAAACTTAACTTGGGCATTTTTGCCACCCAATTTCCACCCGGAATGTGAATTTTCCGGAAAATTGGTATGCAGTTTTTAATGAATTTTGAAAATGAGTTTGGAATAAATCGCATAAGAACTCAACTTTGGCCTTTTTATCACCCACTTTCCATCCGGGAATGTGAATTTTCCGGAAAATTGGTATTCAGTTTTAAATTAGTTTTCATATAGATCTTTGAAAATGAGCTTGAAGCAAATCGCATACCATCCACTTTCCACCCAGGGGGGTGAATTTTCCAGAAAATTGGTATGCAGTTTTTAATGAATTTTCATATAGATCTTTTAAAATGAGTTTGAAGCAAATCGCATAAAAACTCAACTTTCGCTCATTCAATCTTGACCACTTATTTTCCACCCAGGGGGGTGAATTTTCCGGAAAATTGGTATGCAGTCATAAATTGTTTTTTATATAGATCATTGAAATTAAGTTTGAAGCTGATCGGATGATAAACAAAAAAGTTGCATACAACGGTTGTCCGCGAATTTTCCACATTCTCGACCGAATTTTCCAAGATCCGGGATAAGTGCTTACTTTCGGCATGTGCCTAAGCTACTGTGAAAATTTCAGGCATCTAGCTCTTATAGTTTGGGCCCTGCGTTGATTGGCAATCGCCAATCACCAATCGCCAGTGAGGACAAACTCAGGATCAACAGGCGGGACGAACTAGCCATGTCCGTCTGTCTGTCTGATGTATAACATACGCAGATCAAGTTTATTTCAAATTTTGGATTAGAGCATTCTTACTTTTATATATATATATAAGCATATATAGCGGAATCACAACTATCGTTATCGTTTTCAAGTAAGAACTAGTGCGCATGCGTCTCCAATAGCCGTGAAAAAGAAATTAAATTAAAATAAAATTTGGAGGCCATTATCTTGCAAGATGTTAGATCTACTTAACGACGATTGTCAATTGGCTATTATAAGCTATTTGGGGCTTAAAGACCAACAAGCGCTCTGTTTAGCATCTATAAACTATTCAAGTCGTTTAAAAAAAAATGTAATGTATGCTTGGCAACGTCAAATCAACTTTAACTTGGACAAGGACAACATCAACGAGTTCGAGATGAATCCAGAGCTGTTCGACACATTCCTATGCTGCATCAGTCCAACACTTCAGCAACTGGAGTTAAATGATGTCACTTTGGAGCAATTAACAGGCTGGCAGAAGTATAGTTTTTCCAAGATGAAAATGCTGAAATACACACTGAACTCGTCCATCAAATCCAACGCGGATGAAGCATTAAAGGTGGTGATAGACCTCTTTCCAAATCTAACTTCTGCCAAGCCGTATGGCACTGTGGATTACACACACATAACAAAATGGACGCAGTTGCGCCAACTGGATTTGATAAAATGCTTGTCCACAGGTGAAAATGAAAAATCACTGTGCAAATGTCAGATGCTGGAGGAAATAATGCATTGTAAATTCTTTAATGATGACGTTTATGACAACCTAATTCGTTTGCCTAAGCTTCGCACACTTTGTTGTGAGGGCACAAACGAACTTTTGAATATGATTGGAGAACTGCGTGGTCAGGACATATATGAGCTTACCTTTCACGATTGCATTTGGCATTATTACATTGAAGTAATACAACAATTCCAAAACTTGCGCCAATTGACTATTTTCGACTACGGCGATGGTTTCGATGGGTACCAGGTGCTGAATTTAGTTTCTCTTTTGCCAAAACTGGAACAACTGAATCTGGTTGGTTCTCAGCTGGAGTTCTGGGAGACTGAAGAAACGCTCTGGGATACAATTTCCTCATGTCCTACGCTCAAAGCTATAAATATTGCAGGCATGCGTCTAAAAGCCAAGTTTTTTAAGTTCAACAGGCACGTAATGAATGAGGTGTTAGACCTCCGCTCTGAGCCCTTGACACTTAATTTTCATGACAATGGCGGATTCGACAATCTGGTGAGTAAAGATCATCTCTTCTTGGCGGGATTTTTAATAAGCAAACTCTGTTTATCTTGCAGATTCGTAGAAATTTCCAGCATCCCAAGTTAACGTTGTCTTTTGAGCCATTATATGTGGATGTATTTAATCTGAACAATATAGAAATTAAATTTGTACCTTTGGTGAATTGAAATCCTTAAGAGCGCGGTCTTAGCTTTCGTCCCTACCTAAAAAACTATCTTTAAGTGCATTATCTCTCACCTACGTAATCAAGTGTAATTCTAAGTTTTCTAAGTATGCTTATAAATTTGTATATCTATTGTGTAAATTGTTTTTTATTACAACTTTACATAGAGTAGTTAAGCTGGATTGAGGTCAATGTTTTGTTAAAAAAACAAAAGTTTTTGTTTTTTCCACCAATATATTTCGGTAATCTTAGATAACCGTCTTCAGGGCATCTACAACAATTATTAAAACATTTTTACAAAACTTAATTTTACATTTACATTTAATAACTATACGTACAGATTTTTACACGTCCGCTCTGTGTGGCGTGGAGTTGTCAACTAATTATTTATGTGTAAGGAGGTGTCTGTATATGTGAGCGCAGTTATCGGTGTCTGTTTTGTAGTTTAGTCTGTTGTCAGCTGGTGTGTCTATTATATATAGCATTTCAAGAGTGTAGCGTTTTCCGTAGTGTTGTTCTTGTTGTAATCTCGTCGTTGCGTCAAAGTTTGGTGAGTGACCACTTTCTACGCAGTGTGTCGCAAGTGCAGTTTTTTGTATTTCTGTTTGATGTCTTAGTTTTATATTAGATTTATGTTGTGATAGTCTTGTTACTCCCTGTTCCCATTAATGGGAGTTATAAAGTACAAATGTGTGTAACAGACAGAAGGAGGCATTTCCGACTATATAAACTATATCTATTCTTGATCAGGATCAACAGCCGAGACGAACTAGCCATGTCCGTCTGTCTGTCCGTATGAACACACAGATCTCAGAGACAATAAGAGCTAGAGACACCAAACTTGGCATGAAGGTTCCTGTATACCATACGCAGATCAAGTTTATTTCAAATTTCGGATGCACCCCCCCGCACCCTCGCAAATCGCAAAAGACTCCAACAGCCACAATTTTAAAGATAAAGCTTTAATTTTTGGTACACATGTATGTTTAATCAATGTCTTTCGGATGTGTAAATTTCAACACGATCGGATAAATAGCACCAAAGTTATGGAAGAACTTATTTCCCCTGTCTCAGCAGGCAGAAACAGCAGTTTGACATGCACTGTGCAAGTTGAGTACGCTGCTTGCTTGTGTTGCCGCTGAACTGCTTGAAATGTAAGTTGGGAGCAGGGAGTCTCGTAGTCGGGCACACTCGACTAGAGTATTCTTACTTGTTTTTAATTTTGATTTTGTGGTACCTACATATATTTTGTTGCATTCATTCTGTCCGTCTCCTTCACAAGGAATTCTGTATATTACGTTGCTTTTGTCAGTTGTCGGTATTTTACTTTTTGTGTTGTTGAAAAATGTACCCAATGTATTTGTGGGCTTATGTGCTATTTTTATTTCGTCTTTGTCGTAGCAATCTGAGTTTTTAAATCTCTCGGATAGGTGTGGTACATATATTAAAGATCTATATTGTTTTTGCTCTTCTTTGTCGTTAGTTTTAGGTTCGGTTGAGGTGTATTTGTGTATTAATGTATTTATTATATTTATTGGGAAGTCGTTGTTTGTTAATATTTCTTTTATATTGCATTTTATTTCTTCGTGGTATATGTTGTCACTTATGTTGAGCATTCTTGTTATAGTGTTGAGGGCTGTGTTCATTATTGTTTTTGGGTGTCTAGAGTAAAAGTTGAGTATTCGTCCTGATGCCGTCGGTTTTTTGTACCATTTAATTTTTAATTTGTTCCCTTGTTTGTGTAGTATTGAATCTAGGTATGGTAATTTTCCTTCCGTTTCCAGTTCAATAGTAAATTTAATGTTTTTGTGGCATGAGTTCAACATTTCAAGTGTATTTTGTACTTCGTCTTTTCTAGTTATCGCAAATAAATCGTCTACATATTTTGTCATCAATCGGGGAGGCTGTCTTAACTTCTTAATAGTATTGTTTAATAGTTCTTCCATCAAAATATCCGCGATAACTGAAGATGCCGGTGATCCCATTGGCATTCCTTTTAATTGTGTATAGATTTTGTCTTCAAATTTGCAATATCTGTTTTCCTCTATGCAGAAACGGACAATATTTAAAAATAATTGTCTGGGAATATTTGTGAAATTTGAGATCTCGGTCCATTTCTTGCTAATTATTTCTACAGCTAAGTCCGTTGGTATGCTCGGAAATAGTGACACTATGTCAAATGAAACTAGTCTTTCGTCATCGTCAATATACGTGTCGTTGGTCCTATTTTTGAATTCCATTGAGTTTTTTATATTATACTGCGAATCTTGTGTGAAGTTATTTAAAATTTGAACAATAAATTTGCATAGATTTTAGACTTTACATTTAACAAATCACACAGATTTAACATACACATTCTCGGCATCCCACCTTCCCTTAACAACCGACTCAACATAATTAAAACCCTTGATTCGACTTTTAACATAGACATACCCATCTCAACACCAAGTCATCTCACGGAACGAGCTAAATTTCCGGCTGGCATATAACCTCTATTAGCAATATTTCCTACAAATTTCCAACAACCTATCCGAATATCAGTTCCTCTTTACCGATGCATCAAAGATCAGTTACCGCGTAGGTTACAGCATCACAAATCCTCTAGACCGCTGAAGCATTCAAACTTATTAACACACGCAACAATGTCACCTGCAGGGACCTCCTTTCAGCAATAAAATGTATAACAAAAATATGGCAAATAACAATATGTTCGCCATTAAATACAGAAATTCTCATATGGAGAATAATAAACTGATTTTAATTTTAATTAAAAACGAGCTGGCTGACTAAACGGACAAATTTGCTTGAAACTCTCCAACAATTTGCATAGCAAACTAGAGCTTTGCTAAAAGAATCCCTAAAGTCAAAACTCAAAACAACATTCATCACAAGGGTACCAACAGATAAACACCAACAAATTAACAATAAGAGCTTACTCCACCGAATATAAGAACAAAAATTTCTCCCAACTTAATACTTTAATAAACCGTACTACGTGACACAGATTTTCCATACATAGACAAACAATATTTAGCCCAAATGGCCTCATTACGATCTTGATGACCCTGCTGTCAGCAACACCAAACTAATCATCAAATTCTTAAAGAAGTGCAACGTATATCACCAAATTTTAAATAACAATTATACACAAATAAAATATATATACAATTTTAGTCTAATAGTTATCATGAATCTTAATATAGTCTATAGTACCAGAAGTAATACTAATACGGAATTGAAATATTTGTTCCAATTTAATCGCATTATATAAAAGCTAAATAGTTTTTATAGAGTTTTATCATACGTGGCTTTTGACCACGATGGCGCAATGCCATATCAATAATATAACCTGGCAGCAGGTGGTAGAATATGGCAGCTATATTGAACAAAATGTGGTTTTGGGTGATCTGCATCAGTAACGGGTACCTTGCAGCTGAAAGTGACTGAAAAAGTAGAAAAACTGAAAAAAACAAGTAAGAATGCTCTAGTCGAGTGTGCCCGACTACGAGTCTCCCTGCTCCCAACTTGCATTTCAAGCAGTTCAGCGGCAACACAAGTAAGCAGCGCGCTTAACTTGCCAGTGCATGTCTTACTGTTGTTGCAGCCTGCTGGGACGGGTCTAATAGATTCTTCCATAACTTTGGTGTTATTTATCCGATCGTAATGAAATTAACGCATCCGATCCACATTGGTTAAACATATTTGTGTACCAAAAATCAAAGCTTTATCTTTAAAATTGTGGATGTATGAGTTTTTTGAGATTTGCGGGGGTGTGGGGAGGTGCATCTGAAATTTGAAATAAACTTGATCTGCGTATGGTATACAGGAACCTGCGTGCCAAGTTTGGTGTCTCTAGCTCTTATAGTCTCCGAGATCTGTGTGTTCATACGGACAGACAGACAGACAGACGGACATGGCTAAATCAACTCGGCTGTTGATGCTGATCAAGAATATATATAGTTTATATAGTCAGAATTGCCTCCTTCTGTCTGTTACACACATTTGCAGTACTTTATAACTCCCTTTTTCCCATTTTTAATGGGAACATGGAGTAAAAATTAAATAGTTGGCATCACTTACTATTTCCCGGCCGAAATATGCACACAGGTGGCCTCTGTCCGCACCACTTCTTCTGCAAGAGCTTTGGTGTCGGTGAATGTATTGGGAAAGTTGCGCAGTAATGAGGGCGTCAACCTATCTATAAAATCATTGCTCAGCTTCTCTCTCAATGCCAATACCTACATAGCACTGCATGTCAAATTCTCCGGATGGAAGCGTTCGGAAATGTGTTCGATTACGCAATTCGAGAATGCGGTAGACACATGCACAAATGCCTCAAGGTGAAACATCTGCTTTGCGAGCTGCAGCATGAGGTAAGTGCCACGTGTATTGGTGTCCAGATGCAAGGGCTCAAAAAATTGCACGGTTGTAATTAGTTTCAATTACACATGGGTTCACTTATGGAAATGGCTTTCCAAGCGGCAATGCGCTCCTGAATAGTCTGGCCGTGTTTTGGCCTAATCAATACATAAATTAGAGTTACTTCAGTTGAACGAAGCAGCTTCTCGATATAACTAAAATGAACATGGAAGAGTATATACCTTGCCATTAACACTTTTAGATATACAGAACATAAACGTATAACATTGCAACTCGAGATGACTAGAAACAACTCTTAGATTGAAATGAGGGTCAAAAATATGCAAGCATTATAGTTACCTTTTCCCAAAAATCCACTGCCACCTGTTACAAAAATGTTTTTGTTCTTATCTATAAATCTTGTGAATTTTAGATTCCATTTTACCACCCAAGAAAAACGAGTCCATACAAGTGTACATAGACTCTTTATTTGGGCTTACTGTAAAATTATATGTTCAGTATTTCCTACTAATCGAGTGTGAATGATTTATTTTGGCTTATACTCTGTTTACAAAAACAAAATATTGATTATATGCAAAGTACGTTATACTGTCTGTTCCATTGAATGCAATTTTTTTAAACTAGAGCAAAAAGGTGTGTTGATATATGTCTCATTTTTAAGAGTAATCCGATGTGGAACATATTTCACCATATAGTTATGCTAATAAAAATTGCAGTTAATCAGTTGCGTTAAATATTACTAAAAACCTTAAATATTTTCATACAACTTTTGTAAAAAAAAACTTGAAGTGCATCTGCTAGAGTAAAGCATGCTAAATTTGCATTTTGTAATACCATTTGCAACAATATATGCGACCCGAAACACTAAAAGTAAAAGTATTCCGCTGCGCTTGTTTAATTTCAACCAAAAGCTTTATAATACTCTATGTACATATAAGTAGGGGTGTGCGTTTTTATTAAACAAATGTCCAAGCGCCAAACACTGTCAATAAATAAATAAGTTCAACTTAAATAACTAAATGTTAATCGCAGTTAAATGGATCGCTGAGCCTGACCAGGGCACTTTTAGACTTTTTTTGTACTTCGTCTTTTCTTGTTATCGCAAATAAATCGTCTACATATTTTGTCATCAATCGGGGAGGGTGTCTTAACTTCTTAATAGTATTGTTTAATAGTTCTTCCATCAAAATATCCGCGATAACTGAAGATGCCGGTGATCCCATTGGCATTCCTTTTAATTGTGTATAGATTTTGTCTTCAAATTTGCAATATCTGTTTTCCTCTATGCAGAAACGGACAATATTTAAAAATAATTGTCTGGGAATATTTGTGAAATTTGAGATCTCGGTCCATTTCTTGCTAATTATTTCTACAGCTAAGTCCGTTGGTATGCTCGGAAATAGTGACACTATGTCAAATGAAACTAGTCTTTCGTCATCGTCAATATACGTGTCGTTGGTCCTATTTTTGAATTCCATTGAGTTTTTTATATTATACTGCGAATCTTGTGTGAAGTTATTTAAAATTTGAACAATAAATTTGCATAGATTTTAGACTTTACATTTAACAAATCACACAGATTTAACATACACATTCTCGGCATCCCACCTTCCCTTAACAACCGACTCAACATAATTAAAACCCTTGATTCGACTTTTAACATAGACATACCCATCTCAACACCAAGTCATCTCACGGAACGAGCTAAATTTCCGGCTGGCATTTAACCTCTATTAGCAATATTCCCTACAAATTTCCAACAACCTATCCGAATATCAGTTCCTCTTTACCGATGCATCAAAGATCAGTTACCGCGTAGGTTACAGCATCACAAATTCTCTAGACCGCTGAAGCATTCAAACTTATTAACACACGCAACAATGCCACCTGCAGGGACCTCCTTTCAGCAATAAAATGTATAACAAAAATATGGCAAATAACAATATGTTCGCCATTAAATACAGAAATTCTCATATGGAGAATAATAAACTGATTTTAATTTTAATTAAAAACGAGCTGGCTGACTAAACGGACAAATTTGCTTGAAACTCTCCAACAATTTGCATAGCAAACTAGAGCTTTGCTAAAAGAATCCCTAAAGTCAAAACTCAAAACAACATTCATCACAAGGGTACCAACAGATAAACACCAACAAATTAACAATAAGAGCTTACTCCACCGAATATAAGAACAAAAATTTCTCCCAACTTAATACTTTAATAAACCGTACTACGTGACACAGATTTTCCATACATAGACAAACAATATTTAGCCCAAATGGCCTCATTCCGATCTTGATGACTCTGCTGTCAGCAACACCAAACTAATCATCAAATTCTTAAAGAAGTGCAACGTATATCACCAAATTTTAAATTACAATTATACACAAATAAAATATATATACAATTTTAGTCTAATAGTTATCATGAATCTTAATATAGTCTATGGTACCAGAAGTAATACTAATACGGAATTGAAATACTTGTTCCAATTTAATCGCATTATATAAAAGCTAAATAGTTTTTATAGAGTTTTATCATACGTGGCTTTTGACCACGATGGCGCAATGCCATATCAATAATATAACCTGGCAGCAGGTGGTAGAATATGGCAGCTATATTGAACAAAATGTGGTTTTGGGTGATCTGCATCCATGGATACCACATCAATTTTGCCGACGGGTTTTGTTTTGCAAGCTGCGCGATATTGTCCCTCATTTAACCCCATTTTGTCAAGTTTTGGCACATAATTATAGATAAGCGGATGCAATTTTTGTTCTATGTTTTGTCCGGCCAAATGCACAAAGACACATTCTACCATATTGTTTGATGCTTTTGAATTACAAATAGCAATATGCAGATAGCCCAACGCAATACCTAAACATATGGGTATTGGTCCGTAATAATTATCAATCCAGCCAGTAACGGGTACCTTGCAGCTGACAGTGACTGAAAAAGTAGAAAAACTGAAAAAAACAAGTAAGAATGCTCTAGTCGAGTGTGCCCGTCTACGAGTCTCCCTGCTCCCAACTTGCATTTCAAGCAGTTCAGCGGCAACACAAGTAAGCAGCGCGCTTAACTTGCCAGTGCATGTCATACTGTTGTTGCAGCCTGCTGGGACGGGTCTAATAGATTCTTCCATAACTTTGGTGTTATTTATCCGATCGTAATGAAATTAACGCATCCGATCAACATTGGTTAAACATATTTGTGTACCAAAAATCAAAGCTTTATCTTTAAAATTGTGGATGTATGAGTTTTTTGCGATTTGCGGGGGTGTTGGGAGGTGCATCTGAAATTTGAAATAAACTTGATCTGCGTATGGTATACAGGAACCTGCGTGCCAAGTTTGGTGTCTCTAGCTCTTATAGTCTCCGAGATCTGTGTGTTCATACGGACAGACAGACAGACAGACGGACATGGCTAAATCAACTCGGCTGTTGATGCTGATCAAGAATATATATAGTTTATATAGTCAGAATTGCCTCCTTCTGTCTGTTACACACATTTGCAGTACTTTATAACTCCCTTTTTCCCATTTTTAATGGGAACATGGAGTAAAAATTAAATAGTTGGCATCACTTACTATTTCCCGGCCGAAATATGCACACAGGTACATTGGTGGCCTCTGTCCGCACCACTTCTTCTGCAAGAGCTTTGGTGTCGGTGAATGTATTGGGAAAGTTGCGCAGTAATGAGGGCGTCAACCTATCTATAAAATCATTGCTCAGCTTCTCCCTCAATGCCAATACCTACATAGCACTGCATGTCAAATTCTCCGGATGGAACCGTTCGGAAATGTGTTCGATTACGCAATCTGCTTTGCGAGCTGCAGCATGAGGTAAGTGCCACGTGTATTGTAATTAGTTTCAATTACACATGGGTTCACTTATGGAAATGGCTTTCCAAGCGGCAATGCGCTCCTGAATAGTCTGGCCGTGTTTTGGCCTAATCAATACATAAATTAGAGTTACTTCACTTGAACGAAGCAGCTTCTCGATATAACTAAAATGAACATGGAAGAGTATATACCTTGCCATTAACACTTTTAGATATACAGAACATAAACGTATAACATTGCAACTCGAGATGACTAGAAACAACTCTTAGATTGAAATGAGGGTCTAAAATATGCAAGCATTATAGTTACCTTTTCCCAAAAATCCACTGCCACCTGTTACAAAAATGTTTTTGTTCTTATCTATAAATCTTGTGAATTTTAGATTCCATTTTACCACCCAAGAAAAACGAGTCCATACAAGTGTACATAGACTCTTTATTTGGGCTTACTGTAAAATCATATGTTCAGTATTTCCTACTAATCGAGTGTGAATGATTTATTTTGGCTTATACTATAGAAAATATTGATTATATGCAAAGTACGTTATACTGTCTGTTCCATTGAATGCAATTTTTTGACACTAGAGCAAAAAGGTTTGTTGATATATGTCTCATTTATAAATAGTAATCCGATGTGGAACATATTTCACCATATAGTTATGCTAATAAAAATTGCAGTTAATCAGTTGCGTTAAATATTACTAAAAACCTTAAATATTTTCATACAACTTTTGTAAAAAAAAACTTGAAGTGCATCTGCTAGAGTAAAGCATGCTAAATTTGCATTTTGTAATACCATTTGCAACAATATATGCGACCCGAAACACTAAAAGTAAAAGTATTCCGCTGCGCTTGTTTAATTTCAACCAAAAGCTTTATAATACTCTATGTACATATAAGTAGGGGTGTGCGTTTTTATTAAACAAATGTCCAAGCGCCAAACACTGTCAATAAATAAATAAGTTCAACTTAAATAACTAAATGTTAATCGCAGTTAAATGGATCGCTGAGCCTGACCAGGGCACTTTTAGACTTTTTTTGTACTTCGTCTTTTCTTGTTATCGCAAATAAATCGTCTACATATTTTGTCATCAATCGGGGAGGGTGTCTTAACTTCTTAATAGTATTGTTTAATAGTTCTTCCATCAAAATATCCGCGATAACTGAAGATGCCGGTGATCCCATTGGCATTCCTTTTAATTGTGTATAGATTTTGTCTTCAAATTTGCAATATCTGTTTTCCTCTATGCAGAAACGGACAATATTTAAAAATAATTGTCTGGGAATATTTGTGAAATTTGAGATCTCGGTCCATTTCTTGCTAATTATTTCTACAGCTAAGTCCGTTGGTATGCTCGGAAATAGTGACACTATGTCAAATGAAACTAGTCTTTCGTCATCGTCAATATACGTGTCGTTGGTCCTATTTTTGAATTCCATTGAGTTTTTTATATTATACTGCGAATCTTGTGTGAAGTTATTTAAAATTTGAACAATAAATTTGCATAGATTTTAGACTTTACATTTAACAAATCACACAGATTTAACATACACATTCTCGGCATCCCACCTTCCCTTAACAACCGACTCAACATAATTAAAACCCTTGATTCGACTTTTAACACAGACATACCCATCTCAACACCAAGTCATCTCACGGAACGAGCTAAATTTCCGGCTGGCAT
This sequence comes from Hirtodrosophila cameraria, assembly GCA_949708635.1. Classification (NCBI taxonomy): domain Eukaryota; kingdom Metazoa; phylum Arthropoda; class Insecta; order Diptera; family Drosophilidae; genus Hirtodrosophila; species Hirtodrosophila cameraria. The sequence goes on from OX453089.1 coordinate 52,315,815, forward strand.
TTAACCTCTATTAGCAATATTCCCTACAAATTTCCAACAACCTATCCGAATATCAGTTCCTCTTTACCGATGCATCAAAGATCAGTTACCGCGTAGGTTACAGCATCACAAATTCTCTAGACCGCTGAAGCATTCAAACTTATTAACATACGCAACAATGCGACCTGCAGGGACCTCCTTTCAGCAATAAAATGTATAACAAAAATATGGCAAATAACAATATGTTCGCCATTAAATACAGAAATTCTCATATGGAGAATAATAAACTGATTTTAATTTTAATTAAAAACGAGCTGGCTGACTAAACGGACAAATTTGCTTGAAACTCTCCAACAATTTGCATAGCAAACTAGAGCTTTGCTAAAAGAATCCCTAAAGTCAAAACTCAAAACAACATTCATCACAAGGGTACCAACAGATAAACACCAACAAATTAACAATAAGAGCTTACTCCACCGAATATAAGAACAAAAATTTCTCCCAACTTAATACTTTAATAAACCGTACTACGTGACACAGATTTTCCATACATAGACAAACAATATTTAGCCCAAATGGCCTCATTCCGATCTTGATGACCCTGCTGTCAGCAACACCAAACTAATCATCAAATTCTTAAAGAAGTGCAACGTATATCACCAAATTTTAAATTACAATTATACACAAATAAAATATATATACAATTTTAGTCTAATAGTTATCATGAATCTTAATATAGTCTATAGTACCAGAAGTAATACTAATACGGAATTGAAATATTTGTTCCAATTTAATCGCATTATATAAAAGCTAAATAGTTTTTATAGAGTTTTATCATACGTGGCTTTTGACCACGATGGCGCAATGCCATATCAATAATATAACCTGGCAGCAGGTGGTAGAATATGGCAGCTATATTGAACAAAATGTGGTTTTGGGTGATCTGCATCCATGGATACCACATCAATTTTGCCGACGGGTTTTGTTTTGCAAGCTGCGCGATATTGTCCCTCATTTAACCCCATTTTGTCAAGTTTTGGCACATAATTATAGATAAGCGGATGCAATTTTTGTTCTGTGTTTTGTCCGGCCAAATGCACAAAGACACATTCTACCATATTGTTTGATGGTTTTGAATTACAAATAGCAATATGCAGATAGCCCAACGCAATACCTAAACATATGGGTATTGGTCCGTAATAATTATCAATCCAGCCAGTAACGGGTACCTTGCAGCTGACAGTGACTGAAAAAGTAGAAAAACTGAAAAAAACAAGTAAGAATGCTCTAGTCGAGTGTGCCCGACTACGAGTCTCCCTGCTCCCAACTTGCATTTCAAGCAGTTCAGCGGCAACACAAGTAAGCAGCGCGCTTAACTTGCCAGTGCATGTCATACTGTTGTTGCAGCCTGCTGGGACGGGTCTAATAGATTCTTCCATAACTTTGGTGTTATTTATCCGATCGTAATGAAATTAACGCATCCGATCAACATTGGTTAAACATATTTGTGTACCAAAAATCAAAGCTTTATCTTTAAAATTGTGGATGTATGAGTTTTTTGAGATTTGCGGGGGTGTGGGGAGGTGCATCTGAAATTTGAAATAAACTTGATCTGCGTATGGTATACAGGAACCTGCGTGCCAAGTTTGGTGTCTCTAGCTCTTATAGTCTCCGAGATCTGTGTGTTCATACGGACAGACAGACAGACAGACGGACATGGCTAAATCAACTCGGCTGTTGATGCTGATCAAGAATATATATAGTTTATATAGTCAGAATTGCCTCCTTCTGTCTGTTACACACATTTGCAGTACTTTATAACTCCCTTTTTCCCATTTTTAATGGGAACATGGAGTAAAAATTAAATAGTTGGCATCACTTACTATTTCCCGGCCGAAATATGCACACAGGTACATTGGTGGCCTCTGTCCGCACCACTTCTTCTGCAAGAGCTTTGGTGTCGGTGAATGTATTGGGAAAGTTGCTCAGCTTCTCCCTCAATGCCAATACCTACATAGCACTGCATGTCAAATTCTCCGGATGGAAGCGTTCGGAAATGTGTTCGATCACGCAATTCGAGAATGCGGTAGACACATGCACAAATGCCTCATGGTGAAACATCTGCTTTGCGAGCTGCAGCATGAGGTAAGTGCCACGTGTATTGGTGTCCAGATGCAAGGGCTCAAAAAATTGCACGGTTGTAATTAGTTTCAATTACACATGGGTTCACTTATGGAAATGGCTTTCCAAGCGGCAATGCGCTCCTGAATAGTCTGGCCGTGTTTTGGCCTAATCAATACATAAATTAGAGTTACTTCAGTTGAACGAAGCAGCTTCTCGATATAACTAAAATGAACATGGAAGAGTATATACCTTGCCATTAACACTTTTAGATATACAGAACATAAACGTATAACATTGCAACTCGAGATGACTAGAAACAACTCTTAGATTGAAATGAGGGTCAAAAATATGCAAACATTATAGTTACCTTTTCCCAAAAATCCACTGCCACCTGTTACAAAAATGTTTTTGTTCTTATCTATAATTCTTGTGAATTTTAGTTTCCATTTTACCACCCAAGAAAAACGAGTCCATACAAGTGTACATAGACTCTTTATTTGGGCTTACTGTAAAATCATATGTTCAGTATTTCCTACTAATCGAGTGTGAATGATTTATTTTGGCTTATACTATAGAAAATATTGATTATATGCAAAGTACGTTATACTGTCTGTTCCATTGAATGCAATTTTTTGACACTAGAGCAAAAAGGTTTGTTGATATATGTCTCATTTATAAATAGTAATCCGATGTGGAACGTATTTCACCATATAGTTATGCTAATAAAAATTGCAGTTAATCAGTTGCGTTAAATATTACTAAAAACCTTAAATATTTTCATACAACTTTTGTAAAAAAAACTTGAAGTGCATCTGCTAGAGTAAAGCATGCTAAATTTGCATTTTGTAATACCATTTGCAACAATATATGCGACCCGAAACACTAAAAGTAAAAGTATTCCGCTGCGCTTGTTTAATTTCAACCAAACAAGCTTTATAATACTCTATGTACATATAAGTAGGGGTGTGCGTTTTTATTAAACAAATGTCCAAGCGCCAAACACTGTCAATAAATAAATAAGTTCAACTTAAATAGCTAAATGTTAATCGCAGTTAAATGGATCGCTGAGCCTGACCAGGGCACTTTTAGACAGCCTGGGCGTAGTCTAGTCTACGACAGTCGATGGTTGCTAGGCGGCTTCGCCAGCTGCTCGACATTGCGGTCGCTCTTGTCGTGAATGTGAAAGGCTTCGGTAAGTTCGACATTGGCATGGAGCGCCGCATCGTTGGCATTGAGGTGCGCCTCCTGGGCGGATAGCGTTGCCTTCTCTGCCGCCTCGCGTGTTTCCTCGTAGTCCAGACGAGCAGCATAGGCCAGCGACTCGGTCTGGTCCAACTTGCCTTTGGCCTGAGCCACCATGTCTATTTGGGATGCAAGCTCGGCGGCTGCTTCAGCCGCTGCCTTCTGAGCCAACTCTGAGGCGGACTGTGCGTTGTTGAGAGCAGCTGTTAAGACGCTTACATGGTTAATGGCCTGTTGGGCGGAGTACTGGGCCGCCCTGGCCGAGCGCTTGGCCTGTTGCAGCTGAGCCAATTCGCTATCCACAGCCTTATGCGCCTCAATACCTTGATCCTCCAGTCGGTGCAGCAACACCTCCTTACCTTTAAGCACTGCGACAGCTGTGCCGGCTGCTTGCGTGGCAGCTTGAGCCAGCGTGCTCTTGGCCACATAGGAGGCCTGCTTGCCAGCCGCATTTTGGCTAGCAACAGCAGAGACGGCCTGATCTGCCGAGCCCTTGGCAATGTTGCTTAGTCCATTGTTCACTAGATAAGTACCACTGCTACTGTGCCCGCTATGCTCGCTATGCGCACTGTTATCGGAGCTCTCGTAGTGCAAGATTGGACCATTTGGCTGTGGGCTATTGGGTGTTGCAAACTCATCATGATTTATGGCCTCGAAGGTGTACGGCGGCACTTCATGTTCAATAAACACCTCATGTGCTGAGGCTGAGACCTGTTGTGAACGCGGTGGTAGTGGTGGCACATTTAGACGGTAATGTGCATCCTTCCGTTTCACCTTGCGTCCAAAAGCTGGCGTCTCTGCTAAACAGTTAAAAATAAAGTGGCCTATTTGAATTCCTATTTGAATATACATATGCAGGAAAATAGTGCTCATGGCGAACACTTACCAGTCAGCAACAGCAGCAACAATATATGCAACATCAGTGACATCTCGTGAGTTTTAGTTTATGCAACACGTCTGCAGTGAATACAATAGAAACTATTTATGTAATCGGATGGTAGACAGGAAGCACTAAATGCTGCAGGTGCATGCGACTCCTGTGGCAACCGAATTGATGGCTGGTCAACAGATATGGGGGTGTAGAAATCCCAAGGCAAAATTAAAGTTTCCCTATTTCAACCGGTTTAATGAAAAATTGCTATCTTTGCTTTGTGTTAAACCTCAAAATAAACGTTAGCTAGAAAGCTTGTTTTTGTTATTAATAAACCTGTAAATGTCTGAGGTCACCAAAAGCATATTGCACATAATCCTATTTAATAATTTAAAGTCCTATAAGAAAAGCTTTAACAAATACAAGTCTGTTCCCATTTCAGAGAACTTTTCATTCCGAATGATTTTCAATTTTGTGAAAAATGTAAAAAGATAAATTTGAATACTTCTCATTCCACGGTGTCAAAATAAACATTTTTAAACTGAAGTTCCTCTTCGTACTCGAAATTTGGAACAGTTATTATACAAATTTCGAATGTTATAAAAGGAATCGAAAACTGTGAAAAAAAAAAATTTTGCTAGGCTTTAGAAACTTTGACGACAAGCAGAAGCTTGTCAACATGAGTTTTTGTCTAGTTTGGGCACTAAACGTAATCATAAGAAAATTATTAATATTGAATTTTTGATATGATCATATTCCAATTTAGATAACCATCACTGATCACCGCACACAACAGCTATGATCTAAATACGAGAACGCCTTATGTATAAAGAGAAATTATAGAATATTTTTTCTATGCGAAAGATAAACTGTGTCATGCTGCATTGAAAACAATTCAGAGAAGAACCAGTTTACTTAAAGGCTGGAGCCACCTTAACAACTTACAAGATAGAAACTGGACACCGTCACAGACACCATTTCGCACAAGACAGTACTAACTCATTTTGACAGATTTGCGCACAGAGTGCACTTGCACCAGATACATCACAATCTGTCTTCACACCAGTTGAACACACTTACACTATACGACTGCTTCAGTTGGTTACGCGTATTCAAAGAGAGGGCGTCCTGCGTGCTGCGCAGGCAAAATGTATCTAATACAACGGCCAGCGAATGAGTGCCACAATTTGAGTTAAACGCTTAAAGTCGATGGACGGGATCGGTGGAAAACGCTTTTACTTTCCCGATGCCGCAACGAAAATGCATTCAAGCCTCTACAAATCCGGTGAACAGTCTTTGTCGATTGCCAGCTGCAGCCTGGATGCCGCAAGCATTTATAAACAAAGCTGTCGGGCGGGTTGGGCGCGTCTGCATTGGCCAGTTGGCTATTGGCGAACTGCTCAACTCAAGCGCAATGAAAGTGCAAACCCGTTGGCCCGTTTGGTTTATGAGTTTGCAATGCAATGTAAATTGCTCCGCTTTGTTGTCAAGTGAACAACAACAACTTCAACAACTGGCTGGGTTATTGCTTTCTTGCGGTACAATTGGGTAATTTGAAGCTGCTTGCGTGATGCTGGAAGCGAATCTCTTAATTGCCACTGACACTGCTTAAACTACATCTTATCTGGATATAAATATATATATATACATATGTTTATAATTTATTTACAGTAATCTTCAACTGCAAGTCACGCCCGCCTTGGATGAATTTTTACTTCCTGCAACTTTGACAACAAAAGAGTCAAATTTATTTAAAACATCAAAATAAAAAAAAAACATTTTAATAATTTTAACTGATGCACTGCGGACGTCGCAACTTGAAGCGTATTTCGGTCATGCGACGCTCACGTGTTGCCCTCTGCTTGGCTTCACGGGCGGCACAGGAAGCTCGTTCTGACGCCTTTTTGGTGCTCTTGTAGTCGGAACGTGCTGCATCGAGCTGCCGCAGAAGCAGTTCCACACGCTTCTTAGCTGCCTCGACAAGCTGCTGTTTCTCGGTCAGCTCTTGCTGAGCACCGTTGGCCGCCAGATCCGAGTTGTGGACATTACATTGGGCATTCTTGACGGCATCGGTAAGCGTCTTTAACTGCAAATCGGCCACCTTGGCCGCCTGGGCGGCTGCATTGCAGTTCATCTGTGATGATTGAAGCGAGGAGCACTCTTCCCGCACGACAAGCTCACCTTCACGCACCTCCGATTCTAGCTGATCAACGATTTGCTCTTTGCCAATCATCGCAGCTTCCGCAGCCTTGGCAGCTGCCATCGCCTTGTCTGCCAGCTGAATTTTCACTTGATGAGCTGCATTTTCCGCTGCCGGCAGTTGAGCATCGGATGCAGCTTTTGCTTCTTCAGCTGCTTTTACGGCAATGCTAGAGCCTTTGTTTTTCGCTTTGACAACTATTTTGATCTTGCCGTTTTCCTTCAGCTTGTCACAACCGCCATCGCCCTCATTGACATTGTCATCATAGACCAAGCTGGCTGAGTCAATCGATCTCTTTTGGGACTGCTGTGAACTTTCAGTAATATAAGCGTTCAATTAGTGATTTCATACAACTTACCTGAGCCAGCTTGTTACTAAGCGCTTGAGGGATTATTAAGCACATGAGGAACAGCAGATGTGCGACCTTAACCGACATTCTGTATACTTTCAGCTCACAGTACATTGTTTTTATCAATGCTGACAGTAGTGCTTGGAGATTTATGTAAAATGTGAAATTTCCAATGCGTTGCGAGTCATTGGTGTATATATTAATTGTGAGCATCGTATTGATGGCCAATATAAAGCCCGTGTGCACACGCAAGTCGCCACATAGGCAAATGGCATGTAAGCCGGGCTCTAGTTCAAACGGTAATCAACCCATATGCAAATCCAAACTGGAATCCACCAAAATGATTTCGAATGCTGCTAATGAAGCAACGGCTGCCAAGGATGCACAGTCCTGCGCTGGCGAGGAGGCCAGTAAGCGTGCTATGAACCAGTTGGCGGAAAAAGCAACGCAAGCGGCTCGAGCTGCCGAGGCTGCGCTAGACGGCAAGAAGCATTTGCTTGATCAGCTAGAACAAAGAGAGGCCGAAGCCGACGCTATCATAGAGGAGGTAAATAAAGCTTTGGCCCGTAGCTTGTGCAATTTGGAGACAACCGACCGTGTTGCTCAAGAAATTCAAGCACTTTCAGACCAGTTGCAAGTTTTGTCAGAGGACACCATGAAAGGACTAGCTAAAATTCAGAAAGTGGCATGCAATACCAAAAAGGAGATGCAAAATAAGCAAGAACTAATGATAGGGGTAAAGCAGCGGTTAGAGGATGTTCTCAAATGCATGATAAAAGACAAGAAAGATCTTGAGCACACAGAACAAATAGCCCAGCAGGCAGAATGTGCAGCTAATGAGGCTAGGCAGCGCATCGAGGCCATACAGAATGTTTCTAATAAGTTCACAAATTTAAAGAAAAGAGATCTGGAATCATTGATACAAGTTCTTAAAATAATACTCAAAAAATAACACATTTTTTGTATAACCAGTCAATACAGCAATAAAGTTGTTCTTATATTTTCTTTAAACCTTACAATGTAGGTAAATAAATCAATAAGGTATCGATGTATTGAAACTTGCTATCGATAGTTCAAATAGGGCAGCACTGAAAATGATGCAAATCTGATATTTGGTTGCTGAAAAGGTTTTTATAATGTCCACATTATCAATTCAATTTCAGCTTAAGTTGCGTTAGTTAAGTTATGGAAAACTTTTAAATTTAATTTTTAAATCGGTGCTTATCGAACTACTAAGTTATTGGCAAGGTAGCGGAAGGTTTTACGAAATGCACGACAATCGGGGAACTAAGTTCGTTCATTCAGTTTCATGAATCAGTCGCTCAATCGAATTTTTCCATCCCCAAGCCGCATGAAAGTTGAGAAAATATTATAAATTTGCGTTGGTTTGCTGAAAATAATTTCTACGATTTAAATTAGATCATTATAAAATAAACATGGCACGCAAAAATGCACAGGCCGAGGATCTCTCGAACGTGGAGTTTGAAACAAGCGAAGATGTAGAGGTAATACCCACGTTCAATGCCATGAACCTTAAGGAGGAACTGCTACGCGGCATTTACGCATACGGTAAGGCATTGTAGTTTGTGGATTGTGTCTATACTTTGGCTAATCCTGGTGTGTTGTAGGTTTCGAAAAGCCCTCGGCTATACAGCAGCGCAGCATCAAACCAATTGTGAAGGGACGCGACGTGATTGCCCAGGCGCAGTCCGGCACGGGCAAGACCGCCACATTTTCCATTTCCATACTGCAGAGCCTGGACACGACTTTACGTGAGACACAAGTGCTGTGTCTGTCGCCAACGCGCGAGTTGGCTGTGCAAATCCAAAAGGTTATTCTGGCGCTGGGCGATATGATGAATGTACAATGTCATGTTTGCATTGGCGGCACGAATCTAGGCGAGGATATACGTAAACTAGACTATGGTCAGCATATTGTGAGTGGTACACCGGGTCGTGTATTTGACATGATTAAGCGACGTGTTCTGCGCACAAGGTAAGTTATTGCAGCAAATGTACATAAGACATAATAAGTGTTGTAATATTCAATATGCCCGCAGAGCAATCAAAATGCTGGTGCTCGATGAGGCGGATGAGATGTTGAACAAGGGCTTCAAGGAACAAATCTATGATGTATATCGTTACCTGCCGCCAGCAACGCAAGTTGTGCTCATTTCTGCAACATTGCCTCATGAGATATTGGAAATGACGTCCAAATTCATGACGGATCCCATTCGAATTTTGGTCAAACGGTAAGCTGACAATAACTGAAATAATCGAAAGCTGCTTATTGTATGAGGCCATCTTCATTGCAGTGATGAGTTGACTCTGGAAGGCATCAAGCAATTCTTTGTGGCCGTGGAGCGTGAGGAATGGAAGTTTGATACGCTTTGCGATCTCTATGACACGCTGACCATTACGCAGGCGGTCATTTTCTGCAACACCAAGCGTAAGGTGGATTGGCTAACAGAAAAAATGCGTGAAGCTAATTTTACGGTCAGCTCCATGCACGGCGATATGCCCCAAAAGGAACGTGACGAAATTATGAAAGAGTTCCGTGCTGGACAGTCCCGCGTTCTCATTACCACTGATGTCTGGGCGCGGGGCATTGACGTGCAGCAGGTGTCTCTGGTCATAAACTATGACTTGCCAAACAATCGTGAGCTGTACATTCATCGCATTGGTCGTTCTGGCCGATTCGGACGCAAAGGTGTGGCGATCAACTTTGTTAAATCAGATGATATTCGCATCTTGCGTGATATTGAGCAATACTATTCGACGCAAATCGATGAAATGCCCATGAATGTGGCCGATTTAATCTAGTTTTCAAATTCAACTTAAACTAGTTTCATTTACTGTAACTCCTCTGTAACTGTAATTTTTCTTAGCAGTACTAACTACGACAAATGAAGTGTAATACACTTGAAAAGAATTTGTCATTCAATACACAATATAAATCTGTATACATATGTAATAATAAATAATTACAACTAAGAATTTAGTACAAAAACTGATTATTCACGAGGTATATTTTAAAATGTCACATCAATATTCAATGAATACCATTAAAATAACTAAATATTAAAACCATATACAATATGAAAACTATTAAGCTAATTACAGACTTTGGTCTAGTGCAAATAGAGGCCTCAAATGATGATGAAAATTAAATTCACACAAATCTTATGATCAGTTCAGCTTATGTCTGCTTTGGATTGCGGTAAAGCTGCATATGCAGTAGCCGTAGCTATGGCTGATGTTGGCGTTGTGGAGGCTTTGCACTGATTCTTTGAATCTTCCGATTTGAGCAGTGTGCCCAGCACAATGCCCAGAAACAGAATGAGGCCCACCTGATGATTTGAAATGAATTTCTTGGCACAATCTGTGGGATTGTCTATGTTGAGTGAGTAAATCTAAGAAAAAGAGAAAGATTTACGTACAAAGTAATCATGTGTGTGAACAGTGCTTACCTGCTGCATCAAATGAGCACCGACGACGCCCACTGCGGCATAGTAGGGCAACGTCTGGTCACAAGCATAGCCGGCGGCCGATAGACCGGTCAGCATGGCCGCCGTAAAGCCCGATAGCCAGGCTTTTGTATTCTCACCGAAACGAAGTGCCGTTGACTTGACACCAATTTGCAAATCATCCAGCTTGTCCTGGTGAGCGTAGATTGTGTCATAAACAATGGTCCAGCATACGCCCGATAGGTACAAGGGCAGGCATGCACCCAAATTGACGCTACCTTGCGTGGCACACCAGCCCAGCAGAGCGCCCCAATTGAAGCACATACCGAGCACCAGTTGTGGCCAGTAGGTGACACGTTTCATCAGTGGATAAGTTATGACTAGACCCAGCGAACTGGCACCTAACAATATGGACTGCCAGTTGAGCTGAACGAGCACCAGCAAACCCAAACTGAGTTGTGCCGAGAGAAAAACAATTGCATCGAATTGTGTAATCTGTCCAGAAGCTAATGGACGTGTGCGTGTTCGTTCCACTTTAGCGTCTATATCTCGGTCCCACAAATCGTTGATGGTGCAACCGGCGCCGCGCATAATTAACGCGCCGGTGGCAAACAAGCCCAACATGGTCAGATCCGGCCAGCAGCCGGTATCAGCACTTAGTGCGATGCTCCAGCCACAGGGCCAAAAGAGCAGGTACGTCCCTATAGGCCGATCAATACGCATCAGCTGTGCGTATGGCTTACTAGCGGCCGCCAATTCCTCTAAAAGCGATACTGATTTTGTCGGTGGTTTGCTCTGCTCGTTCGATGCAGACAGCGTCGTCGTCGCTCTTTGGTGCAGCGTCCATCTTGTCAGGTACTCGTGAGGCAGCAGCCTATGCTTCCCAGAGTTGTTCGCGTGTGTATGTAACCCACTGAACCCACGAGCCGGCACAGCTGACATGTGTTTTTTCGCTGTTTTTGTTGTTGTTGTTGTCGTCGCGGCTGTGCAAGGCCAATGTAACTTGAATCTGCTTTGTGGTCGCAAATGTCGTAACGCAAACATATTGATGGTATGTCGAGTGGCACGGTATGTTTCTTTTTGGAATACAGTGCACATTGAGAATAATACAGTTGGGTTATTTACACCTAATTACTCCAAGTTTGGAGTTTTGGCAAGAATTCTTAGAATGGCGACAAAACAGCTGCTTGATTAACAGTTTAGGAAGAAGAAAAACTGAACAGAAAATGTTAAATTTAAGACGATCAGTTTCGATATAACTACCCCACGTCCGTCAAGTTAGCAACGATCGCCAGCAACGAATTTTACACAAGCTCATACCTATTTTATTTTCGATATTTTAGTAATGAAAATTAACATTTTTGAAAAATTAAAGATGCAGAATTGTTAAGAAAACATCAAGCTATTGTTTTATTTGGGTTTTGGTTAAATATATTTATTACAAATATTAGAAAATAGCAAATAAAAAATTGTTTATTGAATATCTCTCCTTAAAAAACTCCTCCAAGATTTGCACGATACTTCCGTTTATAGGATATTCTTTTAAGAGTACTTCTAAAAAAATTTCAAAACATTTGTCCTACTGTGTATTGAGCTATTGGCCAATATGTTAACCAACCTCGAAAGTTGTCCATACAAAATTGGTCGAATATTTTTCGATGCTTTCAAAACATGCTTAAAAAACTCCTCCAAGATTTGCACGATATACCAGTTTATAGGATATACTTTTAAGAGTATTTAAAAAAAAAATCAAAATATTTGTCCTACTGTGAGCTAAGAAAAATTGTTAACAGTGAAAACTTTAACAACATTTCCTCATAGTTCATAGGCAACAGCTGTTTATGATTAAACAGCTGTTCAAAATGATATTTAACGAAAAATGATAACAAGCTTCGAATGGTATGCACAAGGATGAGTTGTTTTCCCCCCAACATTTTCCTTTTTATTTCAAGCATTTTCATGCATTATTTATTGAGAAAATGCCATTTTTCATATATTTCCATAATTCAAATATGCGCGTCTGCGACCAACTTCACCTCGTCAGAAATGTAACAACATATATGCGGCCAACTTCACGTTTTGCATTTAATCTATTTTGCATACATGGGCACACTAAAAAAAATCGTTGCTAACTATTAAAAAACTCCTCCAAGTCTTCCACGGTAAAAAAAACGATGCGTTTTTTCTTCCCATTCATTTAACTCTTTATTTTATCTCAATTTTTCTACTGTGAGCGGAGAAATTGACATTTTTCATATATTTCCATAATTCAAATATTCGCTCTGCGACCAACTTCACGTCTTGAAATCATATTTGCGGCCACCTTCACGTCGCATATTTAATCTATTTTGCATACATAGGTACACATTAAAAAAAATCGTTGCTAACTATTAAAAAACTCCTCCCAGTCTTCCACGGTAAAAAAAAAAACGATGCGTTTTTTCTTCCCATTCATTTAACTCTTTATTTTATCTCAATTTTCCTACTGTGAGCGGAGAAATTGACATTTTTCATATATTTCCATATTTCAAATATTCGCTCTGCGACCAACTTCACGTCTTGAAAACATATTTGGGGCCACCTTCACGTCGTCAGAAATGTAACAACATATATGCGGCCAACTTCACGTCGCATATTTAATCTATTACATAGGTACTTTGCATACCTACTTTGCATACTTAGGTTCAACACTAAAAAAAAATCGTTGCTAACTATTAAAAAACTCCTCCAAGTCTTCCACGGTAAACAAAAACGATGCGTTTTTTCTTCCCATTCATTTAACTCTTTATTTTATCTCAATTTTTCTACTGTGAGCGGAGAAATTGACATTTTTCATATATTTCCATAATTCAAATATTCGCTCTGCGACCAACTTCACGTCTTGAAATCATATTTGCGGCCACCTTCACGTCGCATATTTAATCTATTTTGCATACATAGGTACACATTAAAAAAAATCGTTGCTAACTATTAAAAAACTCCTCCCAGTCTTCCACGGTAAAAAAAAAAACGATGCGTTTTTTCTTCCCATTCATTTAACTCTTTATTTTATCTCAATTTTCCTACTGTGAGCGGAGAAATTGACATTTTTCATATATTTCCATATTTCAAATATTCGCTCTGCGACCAACTTCACGTCTTGAAAACATATTTGGGGCCACCTTCACGTCGTCAGAAATGTAACAACATATATGCGGCCAACTTCACGTCGCATATTTAATCTATTTTGCATACATAGGTACACACTAAAAAAATTGTTGCTAACTATTAAAAAACTCCTCCAAGTCTTCCACGGTAAAAAAAACGATGCGTTTTTTCTTCCCATTCATTTAACTCTTTATTTCATCTCAATTTTCCTACTGTGAGCGGAGAAATTGACATTTTTCATATATTTCCATAATTCAAATATTCGCTCTGCGACCAACTTCACGTCTTGAAAACATATTTGCGGCCACCTTCACGTCGTCAGAAATGTAACAACATATATGCGGCCAACTTCACGTCGCATATTTAATCTATTTTGCATACTTAGGTACACACTTAAAAAAATCGTTGCTTACTATTAAAAATCTCCTCCAAGTCTTCCACGGTAAAAAATAGATGCGTTTTTTCTTCCCATTCATTTAACTCTTTATTTTATCTCAATTTTCCTACTGTGAGCGGAGAAATTGACATTTTTCATATATTTCCATAATTCAAATATTCGCTCTGCGACCAACTTCACGTCTTGAAAACATATTTGCGGCCACCTTCACGTCGTCAGAAATGTAACAACATATATGTGGCCAGCTTCACGTCGCATATTTAATCTATTTTGCATACATAGGTACACACTAAAAAAAATCGTTGCTAACTATTAAAAAACTCCTCTAAGTCTTCACGGTAAAAAAAACGATGCGTTTTTTCATCCCATTCATTTAACTCTTTATTTTATCTCAATTTTCCTACTGTGAGCGGAGAAATTGACATTTTTCATATATTTCCATAATTCAAATATGCGCCTTGCGACCAACTTCAAGTCTTAAAAACATATTTGCGGCCACCTTCACGTCGTCAGAAATGTAACAACATATATGCGGCCAACTTCACGTCGCATATTTAATCTATTTTGCATACATAGGTACACACTAAAAAAAAAATCGTTGCTAACTATTAAAAAACTCCTCCAAGTCTTCCACGGTAAAAAAAAACGATGCGTTTTTTCTTCCCATTCATTTAACTCTTTATTTTATCTCAATTTTTCTACTGTGAGCGGAGAAATTGACATTTTTCATATATTTCCATAATTCAAATATTCGCTCTGCGACCAACTTCACGTCTTGAAAACATATTTGCGGCCACCTTCACGTCGTCAGAAATGTAACAACATATATGTGGCCAGCTTCACGTCGCAAATTTAATCTATTTTGCATACATAGGTACACACTAAAAAAAATCGTTGCTAACTATTAAAAAACTCCTCTAAGTCTTCCACGGTAAAAAAAACGATGCGTTTTTTCATCCCATTCATTTAACTCTTTATTTTATCTCAATTTTCCTACTGTGAGCGGAGAAATTGACATTTTTCATATAATTCCATAATTCAAATATGCTACTTGCGACCAACTTCACGTCTTAAAAAAATTTGTGCGGCCACCTTCACGTCGTCAGAAATGTCACAACATTTATGTGGCCAACTTCACGTCGCATATTTATTCTATTTTGCATACATAGGTACACACTAAAAAAATTGTTGCTAACTATTAAAAAACTCCTCCAAGTCTTCCACGGTAAAAAATAGATGCGTTTTTTCTTCCCATTCATTTAACTCTTTATTTTATCTCAATTTTCCTACTGTGAGCGGAGAAATTGACATTTTTCATATATTTCCATAATTCAAATATGCGCCTTGCGACCAACTTCAAGTCTTAAAAACATATTTGCGGCCACCTTCACGTCGTCAGAAATGTATCAACATATATGCGGCCAACTTCACGTCGCATATTTAATCTACTTTGCATACATAGGTACACACTAAAAAAAAAATCGTTGCTAACTATTAAAAAACTCCTCCAAGTCTTCCACGGTAAAAAAAAACGATGCGTTTTTTCTTCCCATTCATTTAACTCTTTATTTTATCTCAATTTTTCTACTGTGAGCGGAGAAATTGACATTTTTCATATATTTCCATAATTCAAATATTCGCTCTGCGACCAGCTTCACGTCTTGAAATCATATTTGCGGCCACCTTCACGTCGCATATTTAATCTATTTTGCATACATAGGTACACACTAAAAAAAATCGTTGCTGACTATTAAAAAACTCCTCCAAGTCTTCCACGGTAAAAAAAACGATGCGTTTTTTCTTCCCATTCATTTAACTCTTTATTTTATCTCAATTTTCCTACTGTGAGCGGAGAAATTGACATTTTTCATATATTTCCATAATTCAAATATGCGCCTTGCGACCAACTTCAAGTCTTAAAAAAATATGTGCGGCCACCTTCACGTCGTCAGAAATGTAACAACATATATGCGGCCAACTTCACGTCGCATATTAAATCTACTTTGCATACATAGGTACACACTAAAAAAAAAATCGTTGCTAACTATTAAAAAACTCCTCCAAGTCTTCCACGGTAAAAAAAAACGATGCGTTTTTTCTTCCCATTCATTTAACTCTTTATTTTATCTCAATTTTTCTACTGTGAGCGGAGAAATTGACATTTTTCATATATTTCCATAATTCAAATATTCACTCTGCGACCAGCTTCACGTCTTGAAAACATATTTGCGGCCACCTTCACGTCGCATATTTAATCTATTTTGCATACATAGGGACACATTAAAAAAAATCGTTGCTAACTATTAAAAAACTCCTCCCAGTCTTCCACGGTAAACAAAAACGATGCGTTTTTTCTTCCCATTCATTTAACTCTTTATTTTATCTCAATTTTCCTACTGTGAGCGGAGAAATTGACATTTTTCATATATTTCCATAATTCAAATATTCGCTCTGCGACCAACTTCACGTCTTGAAAACATATTTGCGGCCACCTTCACGTCGTCAGAAATGTAACAACATTTATGTGGCCAACTTCACGTCGCATATTTAATCTATTATGCATACATAGGTACACACTTAAAAAATTGTTGCTAACTATTAAAAAACTCCTCCAAGTCTTCCACGGTAAAAAAAACGATGCGTTTTTTCTTCCCATTCATTTAACTCTTTATTTTATCTCAATTTTCCTACGTGAGCGGAGAAATTGACATTTTTCATATATTTCCATAATTCAAATATTCGCTCTGCGACCAACTTCACGTCTTGAAAACATATTTGCGGCCACCTTCACGTCGTCAGAAATGTAACAACATATATGCGGCCAACTTCACGTCGCATATTTAATCTATTTTGCATACTTAGGTACACACTTAAAAAAATCGTTGCTTACTATTAAAAATCTCCTCCAAGTCTTCCACGGTAAAAAATAGATGCGTTTTTTCTTCCCATTCATTTAACTCTTTATTTTATCTCAATTTTCCTACTGTGAGCGGAGAAATTGACATTTTTCATATATTTCCATAATTCAAATATTCGCTCTGCGACCAACTTCACGTCTTGAAAACATATTTGCGGCCACCTTCACGTCGTCAGAAATGTAACAACATATATGTGGCCAGCTTCACGTCGCATATTTAATCTATTTTGCATACATAGGTACACACTAAAAAAAATCGTTGCTAACTATTAAAAAACTCCTCCAAGTCTTCCACGGTAAAAAAAAACGATGCGTTTTTTCATCCCATTCATTTAACTCTTTATTTCATCTCAATTTTCCTACTGTGAGCAGAGAAATTGACATTTTTCATATAATTCCATAATTCAAATATGCTACTTGCGACCAACTTCACGTCTTAAAAAAATTTGTGCGGCCACCTTCACGTCGTCAGAAATGTCACAACATATATGCGGCCAACTTCACGTCGCATATTTATTCTATTTTGCATACATAGGTACACACTAAAAAAATTGTTGCTAACTATTAAAAAACTCCTCCAAGTCTTCCACGGTAAAAAAAAAAACGATGCGTTTTTTCTTCCCATTCATTTAACTCTTTATTTTATCTCAATTTTCCTACTGTGAGCGGAGAAATTGACATTTTTCATATATTTCCATAATTCAAATATGCGCCTTGCGACCAACTTCAAGTCTTAAAAACATATTTGCGGCCACCTTCACGTCGTCAGAAATGTAACAACATATATGCGACCAACTTCACGTCGCATATTTAATCTACTTTGCATACATAGGTACACACTAAAAAAAAAATCGTTGCTAACTATTAAAAAACTCCTCCAAGTCTTCCACGGTAAAAAAAAAACGATGCGTTTTTTCTTCCCATTCATTTAACTCTTTATTTTATCTCAATTTTTCTACTGTGAGCGGAGAAATTGACATTTTTCATATATTTCCATAATTCAAATATTCGCTCTGCGACCAACTTCACGTCTTGAAAACATATTTGCGGCCACCTTCACGTCGTCAGAAATGTAACAACATTTATGTGGCCAACTTCACGTCGCATATTTAATCTATTTTGCATACATAGGTACACACTAAAAAAAAAATCGTTGCTAACTATTAAAAAACTCCTCCAAGTCTTCCACGGTAAACAAAAAACGATGCGTTTTTTCTTCCCATTCATTCAACTCTTTATTTTATCTCAATTTTTCTACTGTGAGCGGAGAAATTGACATTTTTCATATATTTCCATAATTCAAATATTCGCTCTGCGACCAACTTCACGTCTTGAAAACATATTTGCGGCCACCTTCACGTCGTCAGAAATGTGACAACATATATGCGGCCAACTTCACGTCGCATATTTAATCTACTTTGCATACATAGGTACACACTAAAAAAAAAATCGTTGCTAACTATTAAAAAACTCCTCCAAGTCTTCCACGGTAAAAAAAAACGATGCGTTTTTTCTTCCCATTCATTTAACTCTTTATTTTATCTCAATTTTTCTACTGTGAGCGGAGAAATTGACATTTTTCATATATTTCCATAATTCAAATATTCGCTCTGCGACCAACTTCACGTCTTGAAATCATATTTGCGGCCACCTTCACGTCGCATATTTAATCTTTTTTGCATACATAGGTACACACTAAAAAAAATCGTTGTTGACTATTAAAAAACTCCTCCAAGTCTTCCACGGTAAAAAAAACGATGCGTTTTTTCTTCCCATTCATTTAACTCTTTATTTTATCTCAATTTTCCTACTGTGAGCGGAGAAATTGACATTTTTCATATATTTCCATAATTCAAATATGCGCCTTGCGACCAACTTCAAGTCTTAAAAAAATATGTGCGGCCACCTTCAAGTCGTCAGAAATGTAACAACATATATGCGGCCAACTTCACGTCGCATATTTAATCTACTTTGCATACATAGGTACACACTAAAAAAAAAATCGTTGCTAACTATTAAAAAACTCCTCCAAGTCTTCCACGGTAAAAAAAAACGATGCGTTTTTTCTTCCCATTCATTTAACTCTTTATTTTATCTCAATTTTTCTACTGTGAGCGGCGAAATTGACATTTTTCATATATTTCCATAATTCAAATATTCACTCTGCGACCAACTTCACGTCTTGAAAACATATTTGCGGCCACCTTCACGTCGCATATTTAATCTATTTTGCATACATAGGTACACATTAAAAAAAATCGTTGCTAACTATTAAAAAACTCCTCCCAGTCTTCCACGGTAAACAAAAACGATGCGTTTTCTCTTCCCATTCATTTAACTCTTTATTTTATCTCAATTTTCCTACTGTGAGCGGAGAAATTGACATTTTTCATATATTTCCATAATTCAAATATTCGCTCTGCGACCAACTTCACGTCTTGAAAACATATTTGCGGCCACCATCACGTCGTCAGAAATGTAACAACATTTATGTGGCCAACTTCACGTCGCATATTTAATCTATTTTGCATACATAGGTACACACTAAAAAAAAAATCGTTGCTAACTATTAAAAAACTCCTCCAAGTCTTCCACGGTAAAAAAAAACGATGCGTTTTTTCTTCCCATTCATTTAACTCTTTATTTTATCTCAATTTTTCTACTGTGAGCGGAGAAATTGACATTTTTCATATATTTCCATAATTCAAATATTCGCTCTGCGACCAACTTCACGTCTTGAAATCATATTTGCGGCCACCTTCACGTCGCATATTTAATCTTTTTTGCATACATAGGTACACACTAAAAAAAATCGTTGCTGACTATTAAAAAACTCCTCCAAGTCTTCCACGGTAAAAAAAACGATGCGTTTTTTCTTCCCATTCATTTAACTCTTTATTTTATCTCAATTTTCCTACTGTGAGCGGAGAAATTGACATTTTTCATATATTTTCATAATTCAAATATGCGCCTTGCGACCAACTTCAAGTCTTAAAAAAATATGTGCGGCCACCTTCACGACGTCAGAAATGTAACAACATATATGCGGCCAACTTCACGTCGCATATTTAATCTACTTTGCATACATAGGTACACACTAAAAAAAAAATCGTTGCTAACTATTAAAAAACTCCTCCAAGTCTTCCACGGTAAAAAAAAACGATGCGTTTTTTCTTCCCATTCATTTAACTCTTTATTTTATCTCAATTTTTCTACTGTGAGCGGCGAAATTGACATTTTTCATATATTTCCATAATTCAAATATTCGCTCTGCGACCAACTTCACGTCTTGAAAACATATTTGCGGCCACCTTCACGTCGTCAGAAATGTAACAACATTTATGTGGCCAACTTCACGTCGCATATTTAATCTATTTTGCATACATAGGTACACACTAAAAAAAAAATCGTTGCTAACTATTAAAAAACTCCTCCAAGTCTTCCACGGTAAACAAAAAACGATGCGTTTTTTCTTCCCATTCATTCAACTCTTTATTTTATCTCAATTTTTCTACTGTGAGCGGAGAAATTGACATTTTTCATATATTTCCATAATTCAAATATTCGCTCTGCGACCAACTTCACGTCTTGAAAACATATTTGCGGCCACCTTCACGTCGTCAGAAATGTGACAACATATATGCGGCCAACTTCACGTCGCATATTTAATCTACTTTGCATACATAGGTACACACTAAAAAAAAAATCGTTGCTAACTATTAAAAAACTCCTCCAAGTCTTCCACGGTAAAAAAAAACGATGCGTTTTTTCTTCCCATTCATTTAACTCTTTATTTTATCTCAATTTTTCTACTGTGAGCGGAGAAATTGACATTTTTCATATATTTCCATAATTCAAATATTCGCTCTGCGACCAACTTCACGTCTTGAAATCATATTTGCGGCCACCTTCACGTCGCATATTTAATCTTTTTTGCATACATAGGTACACACTAAAAAAAATCGTTGTTGACTATTAAAAAACTCCTCCAAGTCTTCCACGGTAAAAAAAACGATGCGTTTTTTCTTCCCATTCATTTAACTCTTTATTTTATCTCAATTTTCCTACTGTGAGCGGAGAAATTGACATTTTTCATATATTTCCATAATTCAAATATGCGCCTTGCGACCAACTTCAAGTCTTAAAAAAATATGTGCGGCCACCTTCAAGTCGTCAGAAATGTAACAACATATATGCGGCCAACTTCACGTCGCATATTTAATCTACTTTGCATACATAGGTACACACTAAAAAAAAAATCGTTGCTAACTATTAAAAAACTCCTCCAAGTCTTCCACGGTAAAAAAAAACGATGCGTTTTTTCTTCCCATTCATTTAACTCTTTATTTTATCTCAATTTTTCTACTGTGAGCGGCGAAATTGACATTTTTCATATATTTCCATAATTCAAATATTCACTCTGCGACCAACTTCACGTCTTGAAAACATATTTGCGGCCACCTTCACGTCGCATATTTAATCTATTTTGCATACATAGGTACACATTAAAAAAAATCGTTGCTAACTATTAAAAAACTCCTCCCAGTCTTCCACGGTAAACAAAAACGATGCGTTTTCTCTTCCCATTCATTTAACTCTTTATTTTATCTCAATTTTCCTACTGTGAGCGGAGAAATTGACATTTTTCATATATTTCCATAATTCAAATATTCGCTCTGCGACCAACTTCACGTCTTGAAAACATATTTGCGGCCACCTTCACGTCGTCAGAAATGTAACAACATTTATGTGGCCAACTTCACGTCGCATATTTAATCTATTTTGCATACATAGGTACACACTAAAAAAATTGTTGCTAACTATTAAAAAACTCCTCCAAGTCTTCCACGGTAAAAAAAACGATGCGTTTTTTCTTCCCATTCATTTAACTCTTTATTTTATCTCAATTTTCCTACTGTGAGCGGAGAAATTGACATTTTTCATATATTTCCATAATTCAAATATGCGCCTTGCGACCAACTTCAAGTCTTAAAAAAATATGTGCGGCCACCTTCACGTCGTCAGAAATGTAACAACATATATGCGGCCAACTTCACGTCGCATATTTAATCTACTTTGCATACATAGGTACACACTAAAAAAAAAATCGTTGCTAACTATTAAAAAACTCCTCCAAGTCTTCCACGGTAAAAAAAAACGATGCGTTTTTTCTTCCCATTCATTTAACTCTTTATTTTATCTCAATTTTTCTACTGTGAGCGGCGAAATTGACATTTTTCATATATTTCCATAATTCAAATATTCACTCTGCGACCAACTTCACGTCTTGAAAACATATTTGCGGCCACCTTCACGTCGCATATTTAATCTATTTTGCATACATAGGTACACATTAAAAAAAATCGTTGCTAACTATTAAAAAACTCCTCCCAGTCTTCCACGGTAAACAAAAACGATGCGTTTTCTCTTCCCATTCATTTAACTCTTTATTTTATCTCAATTTTCCTACTGTGAGCGGAGAAATTGACATTTTTCATATATTTCCATAATTCAAATATTCGCTCTGCGACCAACTTCACGTCTTGAAAACATATTTGCGGCCACCTTCACGTCGTCAGAAATGTAACAACATTTATGTGGCCAACTTCACGTCGCATATTTAATCTATTTTGCATACATAGGTACACACTAAAAAAATTGTTGCTAACTATTAAAAAACTCCTCCAAGTCTTCCACGGTAAAAAAAACGATGCGTTTTTTCTTCCCATTCATTTAACTCTTTATTTTATCTCAATTTTCCTACGTGAGCGGAGAAATTGACATTTTTCATATATTTCCATAATTCAAATATTCGCTCTGCGACCAACTTCACGTCTTGAAAACATATTTGCGGCCACCTTCACGTCGTCAGAAATGTAACAACATATATGCGGCCAACTTCACGTCGCATATTTAATCTACTTTGCATACATAGGTACACACTAAAAAAAAAATCGTTGCTAACTATTAAAAAACTCCTCCAAGTCTTCCACGGTAAAAAAAAAACGATGCGTTTTTTCTTCCCATTCATTTAACTCTTTATTTTATCTCAATTTTTCTACTGTGAGCGGAGAAATTGACATTTTTCATATATTTCCATAATTCAAATATTCGCTCTGCGACCAACTTCACGTCTTGAAAACATATTTGCGGCCACCTTCACGTCGTCAGAAATGTAACAACATTTATGTGGCCAACTTCACGTCGCATATTTAATCTATTTTGCATACATAGGTACACACTAAAAAAAAAATCGTTGCTAACTATTAAAAAACTCCTCCAAGTCTTCCACGGTAAAAAAAAAACGATGCGTTTTTTCTTCCCATTCATTCAACTCTTTATTTTATCTCAATTTTTCTACTGTGAGCGGAGAAATTGACATTTTTCATATATTTCCATAATTCAAATATTCGCTCTGCGACCAACTTCACGTCTTGAAAACATATTTGCGGCCACCTTCACGTCGTCAGAAATGTAACAACATATATGCGGCCAACTTCACGTCGCATATTTAATCTACTTTGCATACATAGGTACACACTAAAAAAAAAATCGTTGCTAACTATTAAAAAACTCCTCCAAGTCTTCCACGGTAAAAAAAAACGATGCGTTTTTTCTTCCCATTCATTTAACTCTTTATTTTATCTCAATTTTTCTACTGTGAGCGGAGAAATTGACATTTTTCATATATTTCCATAATTCAAATATTCGCTCTGCGACCAACTTCACGTCTTGAAATCATATTTGCGGCCACCTTCACGTCGCATATTTAATCTTTTTTGCATACATAGGTACACACTAAAAAAAATCGTTGCTGACTATTAAAAAACTCCTCCAAGTCTTCCACGGTAAAAAAAACGATGCGTTTTTTCTTCCCATTCATTTAACTCTTTATTTTATCTCAATTTTCCTACGTGAGCGGAGAAATTGACATTTTTCATATATTTCCATAATTCAAATATTCGCTCTGCGACCAACTTCACGTCTTGAAAACATATTTGCGGCCACCTTCACGTCGTCAGAAATGTAACAACATATATGCGGCCAACTTCACGTCGCATATTTAATCTATTTTGCATACTTAGGTACACACTTAAAAAAATCGTTGCTTACTATTAAAAATCTCCTCCAAGTCTTCCACGGTAAAAAATAGATGCGTTTTTTCTTCCCATTCATTTAACGCTTTATTTTATCTCAATTTTCCTACGTGAGCGGAGAAATTGACATTTTTCATATATTTCCATAATTCAAATATTCGCTCTGCGACCAACTTCACGTCTTGAAAACATATTTGCGGCCACCTTCACGTCGTCAGAAATGTAACAACATATATGCGGCCAACTTCACGTCGCATATTTAATCTACTTTGCATACATAGGTACACACTAAAAAAAAAATCGTTGCTAACTATTAAAAAACTCCTCCAAGTCTTCCACGGTAAAAAAAAAACGATGCGTTTTTTCTTCCCATTCATTTAACTCTTTATTTTATCTCAATTTTTCTACTGTGAGCGGAGAAATTGACATTTTTCATATATTTCCATAATTCAAATATTCGCTCTGCGACCAACTTCACGTCTTGAAAACATATTTGCGGCCACCTTCACGTCGTCAGAAATGTAACAACATTTATGTGGCCAACTTCACGTCGCATATTTAATCTATTTTGCATACATAGGTACACACTAAAAAAAAAATCGTTGCTAACTATTAAAAAACTCCTCCAAGTCTTCCACGGTAAAAAAAAAACGATGCGTTTTTTCTTCCCATTCATTCAACTCTTTATTTTATCTCAATTTTTCTACTGTGAGCGGAGAAATTGACATTTTTCATATATTTCCATAATTCAAATATTCGCTCTGCGACCAACTTCACGTCTTGAAAACATATTTGCGGCCACCTTCACGTCGTCAGAAATGTAACAACATATATGCGGCCAACTTCACGTCGCATATTTAATCTACTTTGCATACATAGGTACACACTAAAAAAATTGTTGCTAACTATTAAAAAACTCCTCCAAGTCTTCCACGGTAAAAAAAAACGATGCGTTTTTTCTTCCCATTCATTTAACTCTTTATTTTATCTCAATTTTTCTACTGTGAGCGGAGAAATTGACATTTTTCATATATTTCCATAATTCAAATATTCGCTCTGCGACCAACTTCACGTCTTGAAATCATATTTGCGGCCACCTTCACGTCGCATATTTAATCTTTTTTGCATACATAGGTACACACTAAAAAAAATCGTTGCTGACTATTAAAAAACTCCTCCAAGTCTTCCACGGTAAAAAAACGATGCGTTTTTTCTTCCCATTCATTTAACTCTTTATTTTATCTCAATTTTCCTACGTGAGCGGAGAAATTGACATTTTTCATATATTTCCATAATTCAAATATTCGCTCTGCGACCAACTTCACGTCTTGAAAACATATTTGCGGCCACCTTCACGTCGTCAGAAATGTAACAACATATATGCGGCCAACTTCACGTCGCATATTTAATCTATTTTGCATACTTAGGTACACACTTAAAAAAATCGTTGCTTACTATTAAAAATCTCCTCCAAGTCTTCCACGGTAAAAAATAGATGCGTTTTTTCTTCCCATTCATTTAACTCTTTATTTTATCTCAATTTTCCTACGTGAGCGGAGAAATTGACATTTTTCATATATTTCCATAATTCAAATATTCGCTCTGCGACCAACTTCACGTCTTGAAAACATATTTGCGGCCACCTTCACGTCGTCAGAAATGTAACAACATATATGCGGCCAACTTCACGTCGCATATTTAATCTATTTTGCATACTTAGGTACACACTTAAAAAAATCGTTGCTTACTATTAAAAATCTCCTCCAAGTCTTCCACGGTAAAAAATAGATGCGTTTTTTCTTCCCATTCATTTAACTCTTTATTTTATCTCAATTTTCCTACGTGAGCGGAGAAATTGACATTTTTCATATATTTCCATAATTCAAATATTCGCTCTGCGAACAACTTCACGTCTTGAAAACATATTTGCGGCCACCTTCACGTCGTCAGAAATGTAACAACATATATGCGGCCAACTTCACGTCGCATATTTAATCTACTTTGCATACATAGGTACACACTAAAAAAAAAATCGTTGCTAACTATTAAAAAACTCCTCCAAGTCTTCCACGGTAAAAAAAAACGATGCGTTTTTTCTTCCCATTCATTTAACTCTTTATTTTATCTCAATTTTTCTACTGTGAGCGGCGAAATTGACATTTTTCATATATTTCCATAATTCAAATATTCACTCTGCGACCAACTTCACGTCTTGAAAACATATTTGCGGCCACCTTCACGTCGCATATTTAATCTATTTTGCATACATAGGTACACATTAAAAAAAATCGTTGCTAACTATTAAAAAACTCCTCCCAGTCTTCCACGGTAAACAAAAACGATGCGTTTTCTCTTCCCATTCATTTAACTCTTTATTTTATCTCAATTTTCCTACTGTGAGCGGAGAAATTGACATTTTTCATATATTTCCATAATTCAAATATTCGCTCTGCGACCAACTTCACGTCTTGAAAACATATTTGCGGCCACCTTCACGTCGTCAGAAATGTAACAACATTTATGTGGCCAACTTCACGTCGCATATTTAATCTATTTTGCATACATAGGTACACACTAAAAAAATTGTTGCTAACTATTAAAAAACTCCTCCAAGTCTTCCACGGTAAAAAAAACGATGCGTTTTTTCTTCCCATTCATTTAACTCTTTATTTTATCTCAATTTTCCTACGTGAGCGGAGAAATTGACATTTTTCATATATTTCCATAATTCAAATATTCGCTCTGCGACCAACTTCACGTCTTGAAAACATATTTGCGGCCACCTTCACGTCGTCAGAAATGTAACAACATATATGCGGCCAACTTCACGTCGCATATTTAATCTATTTTGCATACTTAGGTACACACTTAAAAAAATCGTTGCTTACTATTAAAAATCTCCTCCAAGTCTTCCACGGTAAAAAATAGATGCGTTTTTTCTTCCCATTCATTTAACTCTTTATTTTATCTCAATTTTCCTACTGTGAGCGGAGAAATTGACATTTTTCATATATTTCCATAATTCAAATATTCGCTCTGCGACCAACTTCACGTCTTGAAAACATATTTGCGGTCACCTTCACGTCGTCAGAAATGTAACAACATATATGTGGCCAGCTTCACGTCGCATATTTAATCTATTTTGCATACATAGGTACACACTAAAAAAAATCGTTGCTAACTATTAAAAAACTCCTCTAAGTCTTCCACGGTAAAAAAAACGATGCGTTTTTTCATCCCATTCATTTAACTCTTTATTTTATCTCAATTTTCCTACTGTGAGCGGAGAAATTGACATTTTTCATATAATTCCATAATTCAAATATGCTACTTGCGACCAACTTCACGTCTTAAAAAAATTTGTGCGGCCACCTTCACGTCGTCAGAAATGTCACAACATTTATGTGGCCAACTTCACGTCGCATATTTATTCTATTTTGCATACATAGGTACACACTAAAAAAATTGTTGCTAACTATTAAAAAACTCCTCCAAGTCTTCCACGGTAAAAAAAAAAACGATGCGTTTTTTCTTCCCATTCATTTAACTCTTTATTTTATCACAATTTTCCTACTGTGAGCGGAGAAATTGACATTTTTCATATATTTCCATAATTCAAATATGCGCCTTGCGACCAACTTCAAGTCTTAAAAACATATTTGCGGCCACCTTCACGTCGTCAGAAATGTAACAACATATATGCGGCCAACTTCACGTCGCATATTTAATCTACTTTGCATACATAGGTACACACTAAAAAAAAAATCGTTGCTAACTATTAAAAAACTCCTCCAAGTCTTCCACGGTAAAAAAAAAACGATGCGTTTTTTCTTCCCATTCATTTAACTCTTTATTTTATCTCAATTTTTCTACTGTGAGCGGAGAAATTGACATTTTTCATATATTTCCATAAGTCAAATATTCGCTCTGCGACCAACTTTCCAACTTTCCATAATTCAAATATGCGCCTTGCGACCAACTTCAAGTCTTAAAAAAATATGTGCGGCCACCTTCACGTCGTCAGAAATGTAACAACATATATGTGGCCACCTTCACGTCGCATATTTAATCTATTTTGCATACATAGGTACACACTAAAAAAAATCGTTGCTTACTATTAAAAATCTCCTCCAAGTCTTCCACGGTAAAAAAATAGATGCGTTTTTTCTTCCCATTCATTTAACTCTTTATTTTATCTCAATTTTCCTACTGTGAGCGGAGAAATTGACATTTTTCATATATTTCCATAATTCAAATATTCGCTCTGCGACCAACTTCACGTCTTGAAAACATATTTGCGGCCACCTTCACGTCGTCAGAAATGTAACAACATATATGTGGCCAACTTCACGTCGCATATTTAATCTATTTTGCATACATAGGTACACACTAAAAAAATTGTTGCTAACTATTAAAAAACTCCTCCAAGTCTTCCACGGTAAAAAAAACGATGCGTTTTTTCTTCCCATTCATTTAACTCTTTATTTTATCTCAATTTTCCTACGTGAGCGGAGAAATTGACATTTTTCATATATTTCCATAATTCAAATATTCGCTCTGCGACCAACTTCACGTCTTGAAAACATATTTGCGGCCACCTTCACGTCGTCAGAAATGTAACAACATATATGCGGCCAACTTCACGTCGCATATTTAATCTATTTTGCATACTTAGGTACACACTTAAAAAAATCGTTGCTTACTATTAAAAATCTCCTCCAAGTCTTCCACGGTAAAAAATAGATGCGTTTTTTCTTCCCATTCATTTAACTCTTTATTTTATCTCAATTTTCCTACTGTGAGCGGAGAAATTGACATTTTTCATATATTTCCATAATTCAAATATTCGCTCTGCGACCAACTTCACGTCTTGAAAACATATTTGCGGCCACCTTCACGTTGTCAGAAATGTAACAACATATATGTGGCCAACTTCACGTCGCATATTTAATCTATTTTGCATACATAGGTACACACTAAAAAAAATCGTTGCTAACTATTAAAAAACTCCTCTAAGTCTTCCACGGTAAAAAAAACGATGCGTTTTTTCATCCCATTCATTTAACTCTTTATTTTATCTCAATTTTCCTACTGTGAGCGGAGAAATTGACATTTTTCATATAATTCCATAATTCAAATATGCTACTTGCGACCAACTTCACGTCTTAAAAAAATTTGTGCGGCCACCTTCACGTCGTCAGAAATGTCACAACATTTATGTGGCCAACTTCACGTCGCATATTTATTCTATTTTGCATACATAGGTACACACTAAAAAAATTGTTGCTAACTATTAAAAAACTCCTCCAAGTCTTCCACGGTAAAAAAAAAAACGATGCGTTTTTTCTTCCCATTCATTTAACTCTTTATTTTATCTCAATTTTCCTACTGTGAGCGGAGAAATTGACATTTTTCATATATTTCCATAATTCAAATATGCGCCTTGCGACCAACTTCAAGTCTTAAAAACATATTTGCGGCCACCTTCACGTCGTCAGAAATGTAACAACATTTATGCGGCCAACTTCACGTCGCATATTTAATCTATTTTGCATACATAGGTACACACTAAAAAAAAAATCGTTGCTAACTATTAAAAAACTCCTCCAAGTCTTCCACGGTAAAAAAAAACGATGCGTTTTTTCTTCCCATTCATTTAACTCTTTATTTTATCTCAATTTTTCTACTGTGAGCGGAGAAATTGACATTTTTCATATATTTCCATAATTCAAATATTCACTCTGCGACCAACTTCACGTCTTGAAAACATATTTGCGGCCACCTTCACGTCGCATATTTAATCTATTTTGCATACATAGGTACACATTAAAAAAAATCGTTGCTAACTATTAAAAAACTCCTCCAAGTCTTCCACGGTAAAAAAAACGATGCGTTTTTTCTTCCCATTCATTTAACTCTTTATTTTATCTCAATTTTCCTACGTGAGCGGAGAAATTGACATTTTTCATATAATTCCATAATTCAAATATTCGCTCTGCGACCAACTTCACGTCTTGAAAACATATTTGCGGCCACCTTCACGTCGTCAGAAATGTAACAACATATATGCGGCCAACTTCACGTCGCATATTTAATCTATTTTGCATACTTAGGTACACACTAAAAAAAATCGTTGCTGACTATTAAAAATCTCCTCCAAGTCTTCCACGGTAAAAAATAGATGCGTTTTTTCTTCCCATTCATTTATCTCTTTATTTTATCTCAATTTTCCTACTGTGAGCGGAGAAATTGACATTTTTCATATAATTCCATAATTCAAATATGCTACTTGCGACCAACTTCACGTCTTAAAAAAATTTGTGCGGCCACCTTCACGTCGTCAGAAATGTCACAACATTTATGTGGCCAACTTCACGTCGCATATTTATTCTATTTTGCATACATAGGTACACACTAAAAAAATTGTTGCTAACTATTAAAAAACTCCTCCAAGTCTTCCACGGTAAAAAAAAACGATGCGTTTTTTCTTCCCATTCATTTAACTCTTTATTTTATCTCAATTTTTCTACTGTGAGCGGAGAAATTGACATTTTTCATATATTTCCATAATTCAAATATTCACTCTGCGACCAACTTCACGTCTTGAAAACATATTTGCGGCCACCTTCACTTCGCATATTTAATCTATTTTGCATACATAGGTACACACTAAAAAAAAAATCGTTGCTAACTATTAAAAAACTCCTCCCAGTCTTCCACTGTAAACAAAAACGATGCGTTTTTTCTTCCCATTCATTTAACTCTTTATTTTATCTCAATTTTCCTACTGTGAGCGGAGAAATTGACATTTTTCATATATTTCCATAATTCAAATATTCGCTCTGCGACCAACTTCACGTCTTGAAAACATATTTGCGGCCACCTTCACGTCGTCAGAAATGTAACAACATTTATGTGGCCAACTTCACGTCGCATATTTAATCTATTTTGCATACATAGGTACACACTAAAAAAATTGTTGCTAACTATTAAAAAACTCCTCCAAGTCTTCCACGGTAAAAAAAACGATGCGTTTTTTCTTCCCATTCATTTAACTCTTTATTTTATCTCAATTTTCCTACGTGAGCGGAGAAATTGACATTTTTCATATATTTCCATAATTCAAATATTCGCTCTGCGACCAACTTCACGTCTTGAAAACATATTTGCGGCCACCTTCACGTCGTCAGAAATGTAACAACATATATGCGGCCAACTTCACGTCGCATATTTAATCTATTTTGCATACTTAGGTACACACTTAAAAAAATCGTTGCTTACTATTAAAAATCTCCTCCAAGTCTTCCACGGTAAAAAATAGATGCGTTTTTTCTTCCCATTCATTTAACTCTTTATTTTATCTCAATTTTCCTACTGTGAGCGGAGAAATTGACATTTTTCATATATTTCCATAATTCAAATATTCGCTCTGCGACCAACTTCACGTCTTGAAAACATATTTGCGGCCACCATCACGTCGTCAGAAATGTAACAACATATATGCGGCCAGCTTCACGTCGCATATTTAATCTATTTTGCATACATAGGTACACACTAAAAAAAATCGTTGCTAACTATTAAAAAACTCCTCCAAGTCTTCCACGGTAAAAAAAACGATGCGTTTTTTCATCCCATTCATTTAACTCTTTATTTTATCTCAATTTTCCTACTGTGAGCGGAGAAATTGACATTTTTCATATAATTCCATAATTCAAATATGCTACTTGCGACCAACTTCACGTCTTAAAAAAATTTGTGCGGCCACCTTCACGTCGTCAGAAATGTCACAACATTTATGTGGCCAACTTCACGTCGCATATTTATTCTATTTTGCATACATAGGTACACACTAAAAAAATTGTTGCTAACTATTAAAAAACTCCTCAAGTCTTCCACGGTAAAAAAAAAAACGATGCGTTTTTTCTTCCCATTCATTTAACTCTTTATTTTATCTCAATTTTCCTACTGTGAGCGGAGAAATTGACATTTTTCATATATTTCCATAATTCAAATATGCGCCTTGCGACCAACTTCAAGTCTTAAAAACATATTTGCGGCCACCTTCACGTCGTCAGAAATGTAACAACATATATGCGGCCAACTTCACGTCGCATATTTAATCTACTTTGCATACATAGGTACACACTAAAAAAAAAATCGTTGCTAACTATTAAAAAACTCCTCCAAGTCTTCCACGGTAAAAAAAAACGATGCGTTTTTTCTTCCCATTCATTTAACTCTTTATTTTATCTCAATTTTTCTACTGTGAGCGGAGAAATTGACATTTTTCATATATTTCCATAATTCAAATATTCGCTCTGCGACCAACTTCACGTCTTGAAATCATATTTGCGGCCACCTTCACGTCGCATATTTAATCTATTTTGCATACATAGGTACACACTAAAAAAAATCGTTGCTGACTATTAAAAAACTCCTCCAAGTCTTCCACGGTAAAAAAAACGATGCGTTTTTTCTTCCCATTCATTTAACTTTTTATTTTATCTCAATTTTCCTACTGTGAGCGGAGAAATTGACATTTTTCATATATTTCCATAATTCAAATATTCGCTCTGCGACCAACTTCACGTCTTGAAAACATATTTGCGGCCACCTTCACGTCGTCAGAAATGTAACAACATATATGCGGCCAACTTCACGTTTTGCATTTAATCTATTTTGCATACATGGGCACACTAAAAAAAATCGTTGCTAACTATTAAAAAACTCCTCCAAGTCTTCCACGGTAAAAAAAAAACGATGCGTTTTTTCTTCCCATTCATTTAACTCTTTATTTTATCTCAATTTTCCTACTGTGAGCGGAGAAAATGACATTTTTCATATATTTCCATAATTCAAATATGCGCCTTGCGACCAACTTCAAGTCTTAAAAACATATTTGCGGCCACCTTCACGTCGTCAGAAATGTAACAACATATATGCGGCCAACTTCACGTCGCATATTTAATCTACTTTGCATACATAGGTACACACTAAAAAAAAAATCGTTGCTAACTATTAAAAAACTCCTCCAAGTCTTCCACGGTAAACAAAAACGATGCGTTTTTTCTTCCCATTCATTTAACTCTTTATTTTATCTCAATTTTTCTACTGTGAGCGGAGAAATTGACATTTTTCATATATTTCCATAATTCAAATATTCGCTCTGCGACCAACTTCACGTCTTGAAAACATATTTGCGGCCACCTTCACGTCACATATTTAATCTATTTTGCATACATAGGTACACACTAAAAAAATCGTTGCTAACTATTAAAAAACTCCTCCAAGTCTTTCACGTTAAAAAAAACGATTCGTTTTTTTCTTCCCATTCATTTAGTTCTGTATTTTATCTCAATTTTCCTACTGTGAGCGGAGAAATTGACATTTTTCATATATTTCCATAATTCAAATATTCGCTCTGCGACCA
Organism: Hirtodrosophila cameraria; assembly: GCA_949708635.1. Lineage (NCBI taxonomy): Eukaryota > Metazoa > Arthropoda > Insecta > Diptera > Drosophilidae > Hirtodrosophila > Hirtodrosophila cameraria. Next base: position 52,349,034 of record OX453089.1, read on the forward strand.
ACTTCACGTCTTGAAAACATATTTGGGGCCACCTTCACGTCGTCAGAAATGTAACAACATATATGCGGCCAACTTCACGTCGCATATTTAATCTATTTTGCATACATAGGTACACACTAAAAAAAATCGTTGCTAACTATTAAAAAACTCCTCCAAGTCTTCCACGGTAAAAAATAGATGCGTTTTTTCTTCCCATTCATTTAACTCTTTATTTCATCTCAATTTTCCTACTGTGAGCGGAGAAATTGACATTTTTCATATATTTCCATAATTCAAATATTCGCTCTGCGACCAACTTCACGTCTTGAAAACATATTTGCGGCAACCTTCACGTCGTCAGAAATGTAACAACATATTTGCGGCCAACTTCACGTCGCATATTTAATCTATTTTGCATACATAGGTACACACTAAAAAAAATCGTTGCTAACTATTAAAAAACTCCTCCAAGTCTTCCACGGTAAAAAAAAAACGATGCGTTTTTTCTTCCCATTCATTTAACTCTTTATTTTATCTCAATTTTCCTACTGTGAGCGGAGAAATTGACATTTTTCATATATTTCCATAATTCAAATATTCGCTCTGCGACCTAACTTCACGTCTTGAAAACATATTTGCGGCCACCTTCACGTCGCATATTTAATCTATTTTGCATACATAGGTACACACTAAAAAAAATCGTTGCTAACTATTAAAAAACTCCTCCAAGTCTTCCACGGTAAAAAAAAAACGATGCGTTTTTTCTTCCCATTCATTTAACTCTTTATTTTATCTCAATTTTCCTACTGTGAGCGGAGAAATTGACATTTTTCATATATTTCCATAATTCAAATATTCGCTCTGCGACCTAACTTCACGTCTTGAAAACATATTTGGGGCCACCTTCACGTCGTCAGAAATGTAACAACATATATGTGGCCAACTTCACGTCGCATATTTATTCTATTTTGCATACATAGGTACACACTAAAAAAATTGTTGCTAACTATTAAAAAACTCCTCCAAGTCTTCCACGGTAAAAAAAAAAACGATGCGTTTTTTCTTCCCATTCATTTAACTCTTTATTTTATCTCAATTTTCCTACTGTGAGCGGAGAAATTGACATTTTTCATATATTTCCATAATTCAAATATGCGCCTTGCGACCAACTTCAAGTCTTAAAAACATATTTGCGGCCACCTTCACGTCGTCAGAAATGTAACAACATATATGCGGCCAACTTCACGTCGCATATTTAATCTACTTTGCATACATAGGTACACACTAAAAAAAAAATCGTTGCTAACTATTCAAAAACTCCTCCAAGTCTTCCACGGTAAAAAAAAACGATGCGTTTTTTCTTCCCATTCATTTAACTCTTTATTTTATCTCAATTTTTCTACTGTGAGCGGAGAAATTGACATTTTTCATATATTTCCATAATTCAAATATTCGCTCTGCGACCAACTTCACGTCTTGAAATCATATTTGCGGCCACCTTCACGTCGCATATTTAATCTATTTTGCATACATAGGTACACACTAAAAAAAATCGTTGCTGACTATTAAAAAACTCCTCCAAGTCTTCCACGGTAAAAAAAAACGATGCGTTTTTTCTTCCCATTCATTTAACTCTTTATTTTATCTCAATTTTCCTACTGTGAGCGGAGAAATTGACATTTTTCATATATTTCCATAATTCAAATATGCGCCTTGCGACCAACTTCAAGTCTTAAAAAAATATGTGCGGCCACCTTCACGTCGTCAGAAATGTAACAACATATATGCGGCCACCTTCACGTCGCATATTTAATCTATTTTGCATACATAGGTACACACTAAAAAAAATCGTTGCTGACTATTAAAAAACTCCTCCAAGTCTTTCACGGTAAAAAAAACGATGCGTTTTTTCTTCCCATTCATTTAACTTTTTATTTTATCTCAATTTTCCTACTGTGAGCGGAGAAATTGACATTTTTCATATATTTCCATAATTCAAATATTCGCTCTGCGACCAACTTCACGTCTTGAAAACATATTTGCGGCCACCTTCACGTCGTCAGAAATGTAACAACATATATGCGGCCAACTTCACGTTTTGCATTTAATCTATTTTGCATACATGGGCACACTAAAAAAAATCGTTGCTAACTATTAAAAAACTCCTCCAAGTCTTCCACGGTAAACAAAAACGATGCGTTTTTTCTTCCCATTCATTTAACTCTTTATTTTATCTCAATTTTTCTACTGTGAGCGGAGAAATTGACATTTTTCATATAATTCCATAATTCAAATATTCGCTCTGCGACCAACTTCACGTCTTGAAAACATATTTGCGGCCACCTTCACGTCGCATATTTAATCTATTTTGCATACATAGGTACACACTAAAAAAATCGTTGCTAACTATTAAAAAACTCCTCCAAGTCTTTCACGTTAAAAAAACGATTCGGTTTTTTTGTTCCCATTCATTTAACTCTGTATTTTATCTCAATTTTCCTACTGTGAGCGGAGAAATTGACATTTTTCATATATTTCCATAATTCAAATATTCGCTCTGCGACCAACTTCACGTCTTGAAAACATATTTGGGGCCACCTTCACGTCGTCAGAAATGTAACAACATATATGCGGCCAACTTCACGTCGCATATTTAATCTACTTTGCATACATAGGTACACACTAAAAAAAAAATCGTTGCTAACTATTAAAAAACTCCTCCAAGTCTTCCACGGTAAAAAAAAACGATGCGTTTTTTCTTCCCATTCATTTAACTCTTTATTTTATCTCAATTTTTCTACTGTGAGCGGAGAAATTGACATTTTTCATATATTTCCATAATTCAAATATTCGCTCTGCGACCAACTTCACGTCTTGAAATCATATTTGCGGCCACCTTCACGTCGCATATTTAATCTATTTTGCATACATAGGTACACACTAAAAAAAATCGTTGCTAACTATTAAAAAACTCCTCCAAGTCTTCCACGGTAAAAAAAAACGATGCGTTTTTTCTTCCCATTCATTTAACTCTTTATTTTATCTCAATTTTCCTACTGTGAGCGGAGAAATTGACATTTTTCATATATTTCCATAATTCAAATATTCGCTCTGCGACCAACTTCACGTCTTGAAAACATATTTGCGGCCACCTTCACGTCGCATATTTAATCTATTTTGCATACATAGGTACACACTAAAAAAAATCGTTGCTAACTATTAAAAAACTCCTCCAAGTCTTTCACGTTAAAAAAAACGATTCGTTTTTTTCTTCCCATTCATTTAACTCTTTATTTTATCTCAATTTTCCTACTGTGAGCGGAGAAATTGACATTTTTCATATATTTCCATAATTCAAATATTCGCTCTGCGACCAACTTCACGTCTTGAAAACATATTTGGGGCCACCTTCACGTCGTCAGAAATGTAACAACATATATGCGGCCAACTTCACGTCGCATATTTAATCTATTTTGCATACATAGGTACACACTAAAAAAAATCGTTGCTAACTATTAAAAAACTCCTCCAAGTCTTCCACGGTAAAAAAATTAATGCGTTTTTTCTTCCCATTCATTTAACTCTTTATTTCATCTCAATTTTCCTACTGTGAGCGGAGAAATTGACATTTTTCATATAATTCCATAATTCAAATATTCGCTCTGCGACCAACTTCACGTCTTGAAAACATATTTGCGGCCACCTTCACGTCGTCAGAAATGTAACAACATATATGCGGCCAACTTCACGTCGCATATTTAATCTATTTTGCATACATAGGTACTTTGCATACCTACTTTGCATACTTAGGTACAACACTAAAAAAAAATCGTTGCTAACTATTAAAAAACTCCTCCAAGTCTTCCACGGTAAAAAAAAAACGATGCATTTTTTCTTCCCATTCATTTAACTCTTTATTTTATCTCAATTTTCCTACTGTGAGCGGAGAAATTGACATTTTTCATATATTTCCATAATTCAAATATTCACTCTGCGACCAACTTCACGTCTTGAAAACATATTTGCGGCCACCTTCACGTCGCATATTTAATCTATTTTGCATACATAGGTACACATTAAAAAAATCGTTGCTAACTATTAAAAAACTCCTCCCAGTCTTCCACGGTAAAAAAAAAAACGATGCGTTTTTTCTTCCCATTCATTTAACTCTTTATTTTATCTCAATTTTCCTACTGTGAGCGGAGAAATTGACATTTTTCATATATTTCCATAATTCAAATATTCGCTCTGCGACCAGCTTCACGTCTTGAAAACATATTTGCGGCCACCTTCACGTCGTCAGAAATGTAACAACATTTATGTGGCCAACTTCACGTCGCATATTTAATCTATTTTGCATACATAGGTACACACTAAAAAAATTGTTGCTTACTATTAAAAAACTCCTCCAAGTCTTCCACGGTAAAAAAAACGATGCGTTTTTTCTTCCCATTCATTTAACTCTTTATTTTATCTCAATTTTCCTACGTGAGCGGAGAAATTGACATTTTTCATATATTTCCATAATTCAAATATTCGCTCTGCGACCAACTTCACGTCTTGAAAACATATTTGCGGCCACCTTCACGTCGTCAGAAATGTAACAACATATATGCGGCCAACTTCACGTCGCATATTTAATCTTTTTTGCATACATAGGTACACACTAAAAAAAATCGTTGCTAACTATTAAAAAACTCCTCCAAGTCTTCCACGGTAAAAAATAGATGCGTTTTTTCTTCCCATTCATTTAACTCTTTATTTTATCTCAATTTTCCTACGTGAGCGGAGAAATTGACATTTTTCATATATTTCCATAATTCAAATATTCGCTCTGCGAACAACTTCACGTCTTGAAAACATATTTGCGGCCACCTTCACGTCGTCAGAAATGTAACAACATATATGCGGCCAACTTCACGTCGCATATTTAATCTATTTTGCATACTTAGGTACACACTTAAAAAAATCGTTGCTTACTATTAAAAATCTCCTCCAAGTCTTCCACGGTAAAAAATAGATGCGTTTTTTCTTCCCATTCATTTAACTCTTTATTTTATCTCAATTTTCCTACTGTGAGCGGAGAAATTGACATTTTTCATATATTTCCATAATTCAAATATTCGCTCTGCGACCAACTTCACGTCTTGAAAACATATTTGCGGCCACCTTCACGTCGTCAGAAATGTAACAACATATATGTGGCCAGCTTCACGTCGCATATTTAATCTATTTTGCATACTTAGGTACACACTTAAAAAAATCGTTGCTTACTATTAAAAATCTCCTCCAAGTCTTCCACGGTAAAAAATAGATGCGTTTTTTCTTCCCATTCATTTAACTCTTTATTTTATCTCAATTTTCCTACTGTGAGCGGAGAAATTGACATTTTTCATATATTTCCATAATTCAAATATTCGCTCTGCGACCAACTTCACGTCTTGAAAACATATTTGCGGCCACCTTCACGTCGTCAGAAATGTAACAACATATATGTGGCCAGCTTCACGTCGCATATTTAATCTATTTTGCATACATAGGTACACACTAAAAAATATCGTTGCTAACTATTAAAAAACTCCTCTAAGTCTTCCACGGTAAAAAAAACGATGCGTTTTTTCATCCCATTCATTTAACTCTTTATTTTATCTCAATTTTCCTACTGTGAGCGGAGAAATTGACATTTTTCATATATTTCCATAATTCAAATATTCGCTCTGCGACCAACTTCACGTCTTGAAAACATATTTGCGGCAACCTTCACGTCGTCAGAAATGTAACAACATATATGCGGCCAACTTCACGTCGCATATTTAATCTATTTTGCATACATAGGTACACACTAAAAAAAATCGTTGCTAACTATTAATAAACTCCTCCAAGTCTTCCACGGTAAAAAAAAAACGATGCGTTTTTTCTTCCCATTCATTTAACTCTTTATTTTATCTCAATTTTCCTACTGTGAGCGGAGAAATTGACATTTTTCATATATTTCCATAATTCAAATATGCGCCTTGCGACCAACTTCAAGTCTTAAAAACATATTTGCGGCCACCTTCACGTCGTCAGAAATGTAACAACATATATGTGGCCAACTTCACGTCGCATATTTAATCTATTTTGCATACATAGGTACACACTAAAAAAAATCGTTGCTAACTATTAAAAAACTCCTCCAAGTCTTCCACGGTAAAAAAAACAATGCGTTTTTTCTTCCCATTCATTTAACTCTTTATTTCATCTCAATTTTCCTAATGTGAGCGGAGAAATTGACATTTTTCATATATTTCCATAATTCAAATATTCGCTCTGCGACCAACTTCACGTCTTGAAAACATATTTGCGGCAACCTTCACGTCGTCAGAAATGTAACAACATATATGCGGCCAACTTCACGTCGCATATTTAATCTATTTTGCATACATAGGTACACACTAAAAAAAATCGTTGCTAACTATTAAAAAACTCCTCCAAGTCTTCCACGGTAAAAAAAAAACGATGCCTTTTTTCTTCCCATTCATTTAACTCTTTATTTTATCTCAATTTTCCTACTGTGAGCGGAGAAATTGACATTTTTCATATATTTCCATAATTCAAATATTCGCTCTGCGACCTAACTTCACGTCTTGAAAACATATTTGCGGCCACCTTCACGTCGTCAGAAATGTAACAACATATATGCGGCCAACTTCACGTCGCATATTTAATCTATTTTGCATACATAGGTACACACTAAAAAAAATCGTTGCTAACTATTAAAAAACTCCTCCAAGTCTTCCACGGTAAAAAAAAAACGATGCGTTTTTTCTTCCCATTCATTTAACTCTTTATTTTATCTCAATTTTCCTACTGTGAGCGGAGAAATTGACATTTTTCATATATTTCCATAATTCAAATATTCGCTCTGCGACCAACTTCACGTCTTGAAAACATATTTGCGGCCACCTTCACGTCGCATATTTAATCTATTTTGCATACATAGGTACACACTAAAAAAAATCGTTGCTAACTATTAAAAAACTCCTCCAAGTCTTTCACGTTAAAAAAAACGATTCGTTTTTTTCTTCCCATTCATTTAACTCTTTATTTTATCTCAATTTTCCTACTGTGAGCGGAGAAATTGACATTTTTCATATATTTCCATAATTCAAATATTCGCTCTGCGACCAACTTCACGTCTTGAAAACATATTTGGGGCCACCTTCACGTCGTCAGAAATGTAACAACATATATGCGGCCAACTTCACGTCGCATATTTAATCTATTTTGCATACATAGGTACACACTAAAAAAAATCGTTGCTAACTATTAAAAAACTCCTCCAAGTCTTCCACGGTAAAAAAATTAATGCGTTTTTTCTTCCCATTCATTTAACTCTTTATTTCATCTCAATTTTCCTACTGTGAGCGGAGAAATTGACATTTTTCATATATTTCCATAATTCAAATATTCACTCTGCGACCAACTTCACGTCTTGAAAACATATTTGCGGCCACCTTCACGTCGTCAGAAATGTAACAACATATATGCGGCCAACTTCACGTCGCATATTTAATCTATTTTGCATACATAGGTACTTTGCATACCTACTTTGCATACTTAGGTACAACACTAAAAAAAAATCGTTGCTAACTATTAAAAAACTCCTCCAAGTCTTCCACGGTAAAAAAAAAAACGATGCGTTTTTTCTTCCCATTCATTTAACTCTTTATTTTATCTCAATTTTCCTACTGTGAGCGGAGAAATTGACATTTTTCATATATTTCCATAATTCAAATATTCACTCTGCGACCAACTTCACGTCTTGAAAACATATTTGCGGCCACCTTCACGTCGCATATTTAATCTATTTTGCATACATAGGTACACATTAAAAAAATCGTTGCTAACTATTAAAAAACTCCTCCCAGTCTTCCACGGTAAAAAATAGATGCGTTTTTTCTTCCCATTCATTTAACTCTTTATTTTATCTCAATTTTCCTACTGTGAGCGGAGAAATTGACATTTTTCATATATTTCCATAATTCAAATATTCGCTCTGCGACCAACTTCACGTCTTGAAAACATATTTGCGGCCACCTTCACGTCGTCAGAAATGTAACAACATATATGCGGCCAACTTCACGTCGCATATTTAATCTATTTTGCATACATAGGTACACACTAAAAAAATTGTTGCTAACTATTAAAAAACTCCTCCAAGTCTTCCACGGTAAAAAAAACGATGCGTTTTTTCTTCCCATTCATTTAACTCTTTATTTTATCTCAATTTTCCTACGTGAGCGGAGAAATTGACATTTTTCATATATTTCCATAATTCAAATATTCGCTCTGCGACCAACTTCACGTCTTGAAAACATATTTGCGGCCACCTTCACGTCGTCAGAAATGTAACAACATATATGCGGCCAACTTCACGTCGCATATTTAATCTATTTTGCATACTTAGGTACACACTTAAAAAAATCGTTGCTTACTATTAAAAATCTCCTCCAAGTCTTCCACGGTAAAAAATAGATGCGTTTTTTCTTCCCATTCATTTAACTCTTTATTTTATCTCAATTTTCCTACGTGAGCGGAGAAATTGACATTTTTCATATATTTCCATAATTCAAATATTCGCTCTGCGAACAACTTCACGTCTTGAAAACATATTTGCGGCCACCTTCACGTCGTCAGAAATGTAACAACATATATGCGGCCAACTTCACGTCGCATATTTAATCTATTTTGCATACATAGGTACACACTAACAAAAATCGTTGCTAACTATTAAAAAACTCCTCCAAGTCTTCCACGGTAAAAAAAACGATACATTTTTTCTTCCCATTCATTTAACTCTTTATTTCATCTCAATTTTCCTACTGTGAGCGGAGAAATTGACATTTTTCATATATTTCCATAATTCAAATATTCGCTCTGCGACCAACTTCACGTCTTGAAAACATATTTGCGGCCAACTTCACGTCGCATATTTAATCTAATTTGCATACATAGGTACACAATAAAAAAAATCGTTGCTAACTATTAAAAAACTCCTCCAAGTCTTCCACGGTAAAAAATAGATGCGTTTTTTCTTCCCATTCATTTAACTCTTTATTTTATCTCAATTTTCCTACTGTGAGCGGAGAAATTGACATTTTTCATATATTTCCATAATTCAAATATTCGCTCTGCGACCAACTTCACGTCTTGAAAACATATTTGCGGACACCTTCACGTCGTCAGAAATGTAACAACATATATGTGGCCAGCTTCACGTCGCATATTTAATCTATTTTGCATACATAGGTACACACTAAAAAAAATCGTTGCTAACTATTAAAAAACTCCTCCAAGTCTTCCACGGTAAAAAAAAAACGATGCGTTTTTTCTTCCCATTCATTTAACTCTTTATTTTATCTCAATTTTCCTACTGTGAGCGGAGAAATTGACATTTTTCATATATTTCCATAATTCAAATATTCGCTCTGCGACCAACTTCACGTCTTGAAAACATATTTGCGGCCACCTTCACGTCGTCAGAAATGTAACAACATATATGTGGCCAGCTTCACGTCGCATATTTAATCTATTTTGCATACATAGGTACACACTAAAAAAAATCGTTGCTAACTATTAAAAAACTCCTCCAAGTCTTCCACGGTAAAAAAAAAACGATGCGTTTTTTCTTCCCATTCATTTAACTCTTTATTTTATCTCAATTTTCCTACTGTGAGCGGAGAAATTGACATTTTTCAAATATTTCCATAATTCAAATATTCGCTCTGCGACCAACTTCACGTCTTGAAAACATATTTGCGGCCACCTTCACGTCGTCAGAAATGTAACAACATATATGTGGCCAGCTTCACGTCGCATATTTAATCTATTTTGCATACATAGGTACACACTTAAAAAAATCGTTGCTTACTATTAAAAATCTCCTCCAAGTCTTCCACGGTAAAAAATAGATGCGTTTTTTCTTCCCATTCATTTAACTCTTTATTTTATCTCAATTTTCCTACTGTGAGCGGAGAAATTGACATTTTTCATATATTTCCATAATTCAAATATTCGCTCTGCGACCAACTTCACGTCTTGAAAACATATTTGCGGCCACCTTCACGTCGTCAGAAATGTAACAACATATATGTGGCCAGCTTCACGTCGCATATTTAATCTATTTTGCATACATAGGTACACACTAAAAAAAATCGTTGCTAACTATTAAAAAACTCCTCCAAGTCTTCCACGGTAAAAAAAAAACGATGCGTTTTTTCTTCCCATTCATTTAACTCTTTATTTTATCTCAATTTTCCTACTGTGAGCGGAGAAATTGACATTTTTCATATATTTCCATAATTCAAATATGCGCCTTGCGACCAACTTCAAGTCTTAAAAACATATTTGCGGCCACCTTCACGTCGTCAGAAATGTAACAACATATATGCGGCCAACTTCACGTCGCATATTTAAACTACTTTGCATACATAGGTACACACTAAAAAAATTGTTGCTAACTATTAAAAAACTCCTCCAAGTCTTCCACGGTAAAAAAAAAACGATGCGTTTTTTCTTCCCATTCATTTAACTCTTTATTTTATCTCAATTTTCCTACTGTGAGCGGAGAAATTGACATTTTTCATATATTTCCATAATTCAAATATTCGCTCTGCGACCAACTTCACGTCTTGAAATCATATTTGCGGCCACCTTCACGTCGCATATTTAATCTATTTTGCATACATAGGTACACACTAAAAAAAATCGTTGCTGACTATTAAAAAACTCCTCCAAGTCTTCCACGGTAAAAAAAAACGATGCGTTTTTTCTTCCCATTCATTTAACTCTTTATTTTATCTCAATTTTTCTACTGTGAGCGGAGAAATTGACATTTTCATATATTACCATAATTCAAATATTCGCTCTGCGACCAACTTCACGTCTTGAAATCATATTTGCGGCCACCTTCACGTCGCATATTTAATCTATTTTGCATACATAGGTACACACTAAAAAAAATCGTTGCTGACTATTAAAAAACTCCTCCAAGTCTTCCACGGTAAAAAAAAAAACGATGCGTTTTTTCTTCCCATTCATTTAACTCTTTATTTTATCTCAATTTTCCTACTGTGAGCGGAGAAATTGACATTTTTCATATATTTCCATAATTCAAATATGCGCCTTGCGACCAACTTCAAGTCTTAAAAAAATATGTGCGGCCACCTTCACGTCGTCAGAAATGTAACAACATATATGCGGCCAACGTCACGTCGCATATTTAATCTACTTTGCATACATAGGTACACACTAAAAAAAAAATCGTTGCTGACTATTAAAAAACTCCTCCAAGCCTTCCACGGTAAAAAAAAACGATGCGTTTTTTCTTCCCATTCATTTAACTCTTTATTTTATCTCAATTTTTCTACTGTGAGCGGAGAAATTGACATTTTTCATATATTTCCATAATTCAAATATGCGCCTTGCGACCAACTTCAAGTCTTAAAAAAATATGTGCGGCCACCTTCACGTCGTCAGAAATGTAACAACATATATGCGGCCAACTTCACGTCGCATATTTAATCTACTTTGCATACATAGGTACACACTAAAAAAAAAATCGTTGCTAACTATTAAAAAACTCCTCCAAGTCTTCCACGGTAAAAAAAAACGATGCGTTTTTTCTTCCCATTCATTTAACTCTTTATTTTATCTCAATTTTTCTACTGTGAGCGGAGAAATTGACATTTTTCATATATTTCCATAATTCAAATATTCGCTCTGCGACCAACTTCACGTCTTGAAATCATATTTGCGGCCACCTTCACGTCGCATATTTAATCTATTTTGCATACATAGGTACACACTAAAAAAAATCGTTGCTGACTATTAAAAAACTCCTCCAAGTCTTCCACGGTAAAAAAAAACGATGCGTTTTTTCTTCCCATTCATTTAACTCTTTATTTTATCTCAATTTTCCTACTGTGAGCGGAGAAATTGACATTTTTCATATATTTCCATAATTCAAATATTCACTCTGCGACCAACTTCACGTCTTGAAAACATATTTGCGGCCACCTTCACGTCGCATATTTAATCTATTTTGCATACATAGGTACACATTAAAAAAAATCGTTGCTAACTATTAAAAAACTCCTCCCAGTCTTCCACGGTAAACAAAAACGATGCGTTTTTTCTTCCCATTCATTTAACTCTTTATTTTATCTCAATTTTCCTACGTGAGCGGAGAAATTGACATTTTTCATATATTTCCATAATTCAAATATTCGCTCTGCGACCAACTTCACGTCTTGAAAACATATTTGCGGCCACCTTCACGTCGTCAGAAATGTAACAACATATATGCGGCCAACTTCACGTCGCATATTTAATCTATTTTGCATACTTAGGTACACACTTAAAAAAATCGTTGCTTACTATTAAAAATCTCCTCCAAGTCTTCCACGGTAAAAAATAGATGCGTTTTTTCTTCCCATTCATTTAACTCTTTATTTTATCTCAATTTTCCTACTGTGAGCGGAGAAATTGACATTTTTCATATATTTCCATAATTCAAATATTCGCTCTGCGACCAACTTCACGTCTTGAAAACATATTTGCGGCCACCTTCACGTCGTCAGAAATGTAACAACATATATGTGGCCAGCTTCACGTCGCATATTTAATCTATTTTGCATACATAGGTACACACTAAAAAAAATCGTTGCTAACTATTAAAAAACTCCTCTAAGTCTTCCACGGTAAAAAAAACGATGCGTTTTTTCATCCCATTCATTTAACTCTTTATTTTATCTCAATTTTCCTACTGTGAGCGGAGAAATTGACATTTTTCATATAATTCCATAATTCAAATATGCTACTTGCGACCAACTTCACGTCTTAAAAAAATTTGTGCGGCCACCTTCACGTCGTCAGAAATGTCACAACATTTATGTGGCCAACTTCACGTCGCATATTTATTCTATTTTGCATACATAGGTACACACTAAAAAAATTGTTGCTAACTATTAAAAAACTCCTCCAAGTCTTCCACGGTAAAAAAAACGATGCGTTTTTTCTTCCCATTCATTTAACTCTTTATTTTATCTCAATTTTCCTACTGTGAGCGGAGAAATTGACATTTTTCATATATTTCCATAATTCAAATATGCGCCTTGCGACCAACTTCAAGTCTTAAAAACATATTTGCGGCCACCTTCACGTCGTCAGAAATGTAACAACATAGATGCGGCCAACTTCACGTCGCATATTTAATCTACTTTGCATACATAGGTACACACTAAAAAAAAAATCGTTGCTAACTATTAAAAAACTCCTCCAAGTCTTCCACGGTAAAAAAAAACGATGCGTTTTTTCTTCCCATTCATTTAACTCTTTATTTCATCTCAATTTTCCTACTGTGAGCGGAGAAATTGACATTTTTCATATATTTCCATAATTCAAATATTCGCTCTGCGACCAACTTCAAGTCTTAAAAACATATTTGCGGCCACCTTCACGTCGTCAGAAATGTAACAACATATATGCGGCCAACTTCACGTCGCATATTTAATCTACTTTGCATACATAGGTACACACTAAAAAAAAAATCGTTGCTAACTATTAAAAAACTCCTCCAAGTCTTCCACGGTAAACAAAAACGATGCGTTTTTTCTTCCCATTCATTTAACTCTTTATTTTATCTCAATTTTTCTACTGTGAGCGGAGAAATTGACATTTTTCATATATTTCCATAATTCAAATATTCGCTCTGCGACCAACTTCACGTCTTGAAATCATATTTGCGGCCACCTTCACGTCGCATATTTAATCTATTTTGCATACATAGGTACACACTAAAAAAAATCGTTGCTGACTATTAAAAAACTCCTCCAAGTCTTCCACGGTAAAAAAAACGATGCGTTTTTTCTTCCCATTCATTTAACTCTTTATTTTATCTCAATTTTCCTACTGTGAGCGGAGAAATTGACATTTTTCATATATTTCCATAATTCAAATATGCGCCTTGAGACCAACTTCAAGTCTTAAAAAAATATGTGCGGCCACCTTCACGTCGTCAGAAATGTAACAACATATATGCGGCCACCTTCACGTCGCATATTTAATCTATTTTGCATACATAGGTACACACTAAAAAAAATCGTTGCTAACTATTAAAAAACTCCTCCAAGTCTTCCACGGTAAAAAAAACGATGCCTTTTTTCTTCCCATTCATTTAACTCTTTATTTTATCTCAATTTTCCTACTGTGAGCGGAGAAATTGACATTTTTCATATATTTCCATAATTCAAATATTCGCTCTGCGACCAACTTCACGTCTTGAAAACATATTTGGGGCCACCTTCACGTCGTCAGAAATGTAACAACATATATGCGGCCAACTTCACGTTTTGCATTTAATCTATTTGGCATACATGGGCACACTAAAAAAAATCGTTGCTAACTATTAAAAAACTCCTCCAAGTCTTCCACGGTAAAAAAAAAACGATGCGTTTTTTCTTCCCATTCATTTAACTCTTTATTTTATCTCAATTTTCCTACTGTGAGCGGAGAAATTGACATTTTTCATATATTTCCATAATTCAAATATTCGCTCTGCGACCAACTTCAAGTCTTAAAAACATATTTGCGGCCACCTTCACGTCGTCAGAAATGTAACAACATATATGCGGCCAACTTCACGTCGCATATTTAATCTACTTTGCATACATAGGTACACACTAAAAAAAAAATCGTTGCTAACTATTAAAAAACTCCTCCAAGTCTTCCACGGTAAACAAAAACGATGCGTTTTTTCTTCCCATTCATTTAACTCTTTATTTTATCTCAATTTTTCTACTGTGAGCGGAGAAATTGACATTTTTCATATATTTCCATAATTCAAATATTCGCTCTGCGACCAACTTCACGTCTTGAAAACATATTTGCGGCCACCTTCACGTCGCATATTTAATCTATTTTGCATACATAGGTACACACTAAAAAAATCGTTGCTTACTATTAAAAAACTCCTCCAAGTCTTCCACGGTAAAAAAAAAACGATGCGTTTTTTCTTCCCATTCATTTAACTCTTTATTTTATCTCAATTTTCCTACTGTGAGCGGAGAAATTGACATTTTTCATATATTTCCATAATTCAAATATGCGCCTTGCGACCAACTTCAAGTCTTAAAAACATATTTGCGGCCACCTTCACGTCGTCAGAAATGTAACAACATTTATGTGGCCAACTTCACGTCGCATATTTAATCTACTTTGCATACATAGGTACACACTAAAAAAATTGTTGCTAACTATTCAAAAACTCCTCCAAGTCTTCCACGGTAAACAAAAACGATGCGTTTTTTCTTCCCATTCATTTAACTCTTTATTTTATCTCAATTTTTCTACTGTGAGCGGAGAAATTGACATTTTTCATATATTTCCATAATTCAAATATTCGCTCTGCGACCAACTTCACGTCTTGAAATCATATTTGCGGCCACCTTCACGTCGCATATTTAATCTATTTTGCATACATAGGTACACACTAAAAAAAATCGTTGCTAACTATTAAAAAACTCCTCCAAGTCTTCCACGGTAAAAAAAAACGATGCGTTTTTTCTTCCCATTCATTTAACTCTTTATTTTATCTTAATTTTCCTACTGTGAGCGGAGAAATTGACATTTTTCATATATTTCCATAATTCAAATATGCGCCTTGAGACCAACTTCAAGTCTTAAAAAAATATGTGCGGCCACCTTCACGTCGTCAGAAATGTAACAACATATATGCGGCCACCTTCACGTCGCATATTTAATCTATTTTGCATACATAGGTACACACTAAAAAAAATCGTTGCTGACTATTAAAAAACTCCTCCAAGTCTTCCACGGTAAAAAAAACGATGCCTTTTTTCTTCCCATTCATTTAACTCTTTATTTTATCTCAATTTTCCTACTGTGAGCGGAGAAATTGACATTTTTCATATATTTCCATAATTCAAATATTCGCTCTGCGACCAACTTCACGTCTTGAAAACATATTTGGGGCCACCTTCACGTCGTCAGAAATGTAACAACATATATGCGGCCAACTTCACGTTTTGCATTTAATCTATTTTGCATACATGGGCACACTAAAAAAAATCGTTGCTAACTATTAAAAAACTCCTCCAAGTCTTCCACGGTAAAAAAAAAACGATGCGTTTTTTCTTCCCATTCATTTAACTCTTTATTTTATCTCAATTTTCCTACTGTGAGCGGAGAAATTGACATTTTTCATATATTTCCATAATTCAAATATTCGCTCTGCGACCAACTTCACGTCTTGAAAACATATTTGCGGCCACCTTCACGTCGCATATTTAATCTTTTTTGCATACATAGGTACACACTAAAAAAATCGTTGCTAACTATTAAAAAACTCCTCCAAGTCTTTCACGGTAAAGAAAAACGATGCGTTTTTTCTTCCCATTCATTTAACTCTTTATTTTATCTCAATTTTCCTACTGTGAGCGGAGAAATTGACATTTTTCATATATTTCCATAATTCAAATATTCACTCTGCGACCAACTTCACGTCTTGAAAACATATTTGGGGCCACCTTCACGTCGTCAGAAATGTAACAACATATATGCGGCCAACTTCACGTCGCATATTTTATCTATTTTGCATACATAGGTACACACTAAAAAAAATCGTTGCTAACTATTAAAAAACTCCTCCAAGTCTTCCACGGTAAAAAAAACAATGCGTTTTTTCTTCCCATTCATTTAACTCTTTATTTCATCTCAATTTTCCTACTGTGAGCGGAGAAATTGACATTTTTCATATATTTCCATAATTCAATATATGCAACAAAATATTTGCGGCCAACTTCCCGTCGTCATATTTAATCCATATTGCATATATATGTACACTCTAAATAAAATCGTAGCTATCTATTAAAAAACTCCTCCAAGTCTTGCACGGTACAAAAAACGATTTGTTTTTTCTTCCCCTTCATTTAACTCTTTATTTTATCTCAATTTTCCTACTGTGAGTGGAGAAATGCCAATTTTCATATATTTCCATAATTCAATATATGCCACAAAATAATTGGGGCCAACTTCCCGTCGTCATATTTAATCCATATTGCATATATATGTAGACACTAAATAAAATCGTTGCTATCTATTAAAAAACTCCTCCAAGTCTTGCACGGTACAAAAAAAGATTTGTTTTCTCTTCCCCTTAATTTAACTCTTTATTTTATCTCAATTTTGCTACTGTGAGTGGAGAAAATGGCATTTTTCAGATATTTCCATAATTCAATATATGCAACAAAATATTTGCGGCCAACTTCCCGTCGTCATATTTAATCCATATTGCATATATATGTACACACTAAATAAAATCGTTGCTATCTATTAAAAAACTCCTCCAAGTCTTGCACGGTAAAAAAAACGATTTGTTTTTTCTTCCCCTTTATTTAACTCTTTATTTTATCTCAATTTTCCTACTGTGAGTGGAGAAAATGGCACTTTTCATATATTTCCATAATTCAATAAATGCAACATAATAATTGGGGCCAACTTCCCGTCGTCATATTTAATCCATAATGCATATATATGTACAAACTAAATAAAATCGTTGCTAACTATTAAAAAACTCCTCCAAGTCTTCCACGGTAAAAAAAACAATGCGTTTTTTCTTCCCATTCATTTAACTCTTTATTTCATCTCAATTTTCCTACTGTGAGCGGAGAAATTGACATTTTTCATATATTTCCATAATTCAAATATTCGCTCTGCGACCAACTTCACGTCTTGAAAACATATTTGCGGCCACCTTCACGTCGTCAGAAATGTAACAACATATATGTGGCCAGCTTCACGTCGCATATTTATTCTATGTTGCATACATAGGTACACACTAAAAAAAATCGTTGCTAACTATTAAAAAACTCCTCCAAGTCTTCCACGGTAAAAAAAACAATGCGTTTTTTCTTCCCATTCATTTAACTCTTTATTTTATCTCAATTTTTCTACTGTGAGCGGAGAAATTGACATTTTTCATATATTTCCATAATTCAAATATTCACTCTGCGACCAACTTCACGTCTTGAAAACATATTTGCGGCCACCTTCACGTCGCATATTTAATCTATTTTGCATACATAGGTACACACTAAAAAAAATCGTTGCTAACTATTAAAAAACTCCTCCATGTCTTCCACGGTAAAAAAAGATGCGTTTTTTCTTCCCATTCATTTAACTCTTTATTTTATGTCAATTTTCCTACTGTGAGCGGAGAAATTGACATTTTTCATATATTTCCATAATTCAAATATTCGCTCTGCGACCAACTTCACGTCTTGAAAACATATTTGCGGCCACCTTCACGTCGTCAGAAATGTAACAACATATATGCGGCCAACTTCACGTCGCATATTTAATCTATTTTGCATACATAGGTACACACTAACAAAAATCGTTGCTAACTATTAAAAAACTCCTCCAAGTCTTCCACGGTAAAAAAAACGATACATTTTTTCTTCCCATTCATTTAACTCTTTATTTCATCTCAATTTTCCTACTGTGAGCGGAGAAATTGACATTTTTCATATATTTCCATAATTCAAATATTCGCTCTGCGACCAACTTCACGTCTTGAAAACATATTTGCGGCCAACTTCACGTCGCATATTTAATCTAATTTGCATACATAGGTACACACTAAAAAAAATCGTTGCTAACTATTAAAAAACTCCTCCAAGTCTTCCACGGTAAAAAAAACGATGCGTTTTTTCTTCCCATTCATTTAACTCTTTATTTTATCTCAATTTTCCTACTGTGAGCGGAGAAATTGACATTTTTCATATATTTCCATAATTCAAATATTCGCTCTGCGACCAACTTCACGTCTTGAGAACATATTTGCGGCCACCTTCACGTCGTCAGAAATGTAACAACATTTATGTGGCCAACTTCACGTCGCATATTTAATCTATTTTGCATACATAGGTACACACTAAAAAAATTGTTGCTAACTATTCAAAAACTCCTCCAAGTCTTCCACGGTAAAAAAAACGATGCGTTTTTTCTTCCCATTCATTTAACCCTTTATTTTATCTCAATTTTCCTACGTGAGCGGAGAAATTGACATTTTTCATATATTTCCATAATTCAAATATTCGCTCTGCGACCAACTTCACGTCTTGAAAACATATTTGCGGCCACCTTCACGTCGTCAGAAATGTAACAACATATATGCGGCCAACTTCACGTCGCATATTTAATCTATTTTGCATACATAGGTACACACTAAAAAAAATCGTTGCTAACTATTAAAAAACTCCTCCAAGTCTTCCACGGTAAAAAAAAGATGCGTTTTTTCTTCCCATTCATTTAACTCTTTATTTTATGTCAATTTTCCTACTGTGAGCGGAGAAATTGACATTTTTCATATATTTCCATAATTCAAATATTCGCTCTGCGACCAACTTCACGTCTTGAAAACATATTTGCGGCCACCTTCACGTCGTCAGAAATGTAACAACATATACGCGGCCAACTTCACGTCGCATATTTAATCTATTTTGCATACATAGGTACACACTAACAAAAATCGTTGCTAACTATTAAAAAACTCCTCCAAGTCTTCCACGGTAAAAAAAACGATACATTTTTTCTTCCCATTCATTTAACTCTTTATTTCATCTCAATTTTCCTACTGTGAGCGGAGAAATTGACATTTTTCATATATTTCCATAATTCAAATATTCGCTCTGCGACCAACTTCACGTCTTGAAAACATATTTGCGGCCACCTTCACGTCGTCAGAAATGTAACAACATATACGCGGCCAGCTTCACGTCGCATATTTAATCTATTTTGCATACATAGGTACACACTAAAAAAAATCGTTGCTAACTATTAAAAAACTCCTCCAAGTCTTCCACGGTAAAAAAAAAAACGATGCGCTTTTTCTTCCCATTCATTTAACTCTTTATTTTATCTCAATTTTCCTACTGTGAGCGGAGAAATTGACATTTTTCATATATTTCCATAATTCAAATATTCGCTCTGCGACCAACTTCACGTCTTGAAAACATATTTGCGGCCAGCTTCACGTCGCATATTTAATCTATTTTGCATACATAGGTACACACTAAAAAAAATCGTTGCTAACTATTAAAAAATTCCTCCAAGTCTTCCACGGTAAAAAAAAACGAAGCGTTTTTTCTTCCCATTCATTTAACTCTTTATTTTATCTCAATTTTCCTACTGTGAGCGGAGAAATTGACATTTTTCATATATTTCCATAATTCAAATATGCGCCTTGCGACCAACTTCACGTCTTGAAAACATATTTGCGGCCAACTTCACGTCGCATATTTAATCTATTTTGCATACATAGGTACACACTAAAAAAAATCGTTGCTAACTATTAAAAAACTCCTCCAAGTCTTCCACGGTAAACAAAAACGATGCGTTTTTTCTTCCCATTCATTTAACTCTTTATTTTATCTCAATTTTCCTACTGTGAGCGGAGAAATTGACATTTTTCATATATTTCCATAATTCAAATATTCGCTCTGCGACCAACTTCACGTCTTGAAAACATATTTGCGGCCACCTTCACGTCGTCAGAAATGTAACAACATTTATGTGGCCAACTTCACGTCGCATATTTAATCTATTTTGCATACATATGTACACACTAAAAAAATTGTTGCTATCTATTAAAAAACTCCTCCAAGTCTTCCACGGTAAAAAAAACGATGCGTTTTTTCTTCCCATTCATTTAACTCTTTATTTTATCTCAATTTTCCTACGTGAGCGGAGAAATTGACATTTTTCATATATTTCCATAATTCAAATATTCGCTCTGCGACCAACTTCACGTCTTGAAAACATATTTGCGGCCACCTTCACGTCGTCAGAAATGTAACAACTTATATGCGGCCAACTTCACGTCGCATATTTAATCTATTTTGCATACTTAGGTACACACTTAAAAAAATCGTTGCTAACTATTAAAAATCTCCTCCAAGTCTTCCACGGTAAAAAAAAGATGCGTTTTTTCTTCCCATTCATTTAACTCTTTATTTTATCTCAATTTTCCTACTGTGAGCGGAGAAATTGACATTTTTCATATATTTCCATAATTCAAATATTCGCTCTGCGACCAACTTCACGTCTTGAAATCATATTTGCGGCCACCTTCACGTCGTCAGAAATGTAACAACATATATGTGGCCAGCTTCACGTCGCATATTTAATCTATTTTGCATACATAGGTACACACTAAAAAAAATCGTTGCTAACTATTAAAAAACTCCTCTAAGTCTTCCACGGTAAAAAAAACGATGCGTTTTTTCTTCCCATTCATTTAACTCTTTATTTTATCTCAATTTTCCTACTGTGAGCGGAGAAATTGACATTTTTCATATAATTCCATAATTCAAATATGCTACTTGCGACCAACTTCACGTCTTAAAAAAATTTGTGCGGCCACCTTCACGTCGTCAGAAATGTCACAACATTTATGTGGCCAACTTCACGTCGCATATTTATTCTATTTTGCATACATAGGTACACACTAAAAAAAATCGTTGCTTACTATTAAAAATCTCCTCCAAGTCTTCCACGGTAAAAAAAAGATGCGTTTTTTCTTCCCATTCATTTAACTCTTTATTTTATCTCAATTTTCCTACTGTGAGCGGAGAAATTGACATTTTTCATATATTTCCATAATTCAAATATTCGCTCTGCGACCAACTTCACGTCTTGAAAACATATTTGCGGCCACCTTCACGTCGTCAGAAATGTAACAACATATTTGCGGCCAACTTCACGTCGCATATTTAATCTATTTTGCATACATAGGTACACACTAAATAAAATCGTTGCTATCTATTAAAAAACTCCTCCAAGTCTTCCACGGTAAAAAACGATTTGTTTTTTCTTCCTCATCATTTAACTCTTTATTTTATCTCAATTTTCCTACTGTGAGTGGAGAAAATGGCATTTTTCATATATTTCCATAATTCAATAAATGCAACATAATAATTGGGGCCAACTTCCCGTCGTCATATTTAATCCATATTGCATATATATGTACACACTAAATAAAATCGTTGCTATCTATTCAAAAACTCCTCCAAGTCTTGCGCGGTACAAAAAACGATTTGTTTTTTCTTCCTCATCATTTAACTCTTTATTTTATCTCAATTTTCCTACTGTGAGTGGAGAAAACGGCATTTTTCATATATTTCCATAATTCAATAAATGCAACAAAATATGTGCGGCCAACTTCCCGACGTCATATTTAATCCATATTGCATATATATGTACACACTAAATAAAATCGTTGCTATCTATTCAAAAGCTCCTCCAAGT
The DNA here is from genome assembly GCA_949708635.1 of Hirtodrosophila cameraria. NCBI lineage: Eukaryota > Metazoa > Arthropoda > Insecta > Diptera > Drosophilidae > Hirtodrosophila > Hirtodrosophila cameraria. Next base: position 52,371,384 of record OX453089.1, read on the forward strand.
CTTGCACGTTACAACAAACGATTTGTTTTTTCTTCCCCATAATTTAACTCTTTATTTTATCTCAATTTTCCTACTGTGAGTGGAGAAAATGGCATTTTTCATATATTTCCATATTTCAATAAATGCAACATAATAATTGGGGCCAACTTCCCGTCGTCATATTTAATCCATATTGCATATATATGTACACACTAAATAAAATCGTAACTATCTATTAAAAAACTCCTCCAAGTCTTGCACGGTACAAAAAACGATTTGTTTTTTCTTCCCCTTCATTTAACTCTTTATTTTATCTCAATTTTCCTACTGTGAGTGGAGAAAATGCCTATTTTCATATATTTCCATAATTCAATATATGCCACAAAATAATTGGGGCCAACTTCCCGTCGTCATATTTAATCCATATTGCATATATATGTACACACTAAATAAAATCGTTGCTATCTATTCAAAAACTCCTCCAAGTCTTGCACGGTACAAAAAACGATTTGTTTTTTCTTCCTCATCATTTAACTCTTTATTTTATCTCAATTTTCCTACTGTGAGTGGAGAAAATGGCATTTTTCATATATTTCCATAATTCAATAAATGCAACATAATAATTGGGGCCAACTTCCCGTCGTCATATTTAATCCATATTGCATATATATGTACACACTAAATAAAATCGTAGCTATCTATTAAAAAACTCCTCCAAGTCTTGCACGGTACAAAAAACGATTTGTTTTTTCTTCCCCTTCATTTAACTCTTTATTTTATCTCAATTTTCCTACTGTGAGTGGAGAAAATGCCAATTTTCATATATTTCCATAATTCAATATATGCCACAAAATAATTGGGGCCAACTTCCCGTCGTCATATTTAATCCATATTGCATATATATGTACACACTAAATAAAATCGTTGCTATCTATTAAAAAACTCCTCCAAGTCTTGCACGGTACAAAAAAAGATTTGTTTTCCCTTCCCCTTTATTTAACTCTTTATTTTATCTCAATTTTGCTACTGTGAGTGGAGAAAATGGCATTTTTCATATATTTCCATAATTCAAAATATGTGCTGCCAACTTCACGTCGTCATATTTAATCCATATTGCATATATATGTACACACTAAATAAAATCGTTGCTATCTATTCAAAAACTCCTCCAAGTCTTGCGCGGTACAAAAAACGATTTGTTTTTTCTTCCTCATCATTTAACTCTTTATTTTATCTCAATTTTCCTACTGTGAGTGGAGAAAATGGCATTTTTCATATATTTCCATAATTCAATATATGCCACAAAATAATTGGGGCCATTTTCCCGTCGTCATATTTAATCCATATTGCATATATATGTACACACTAAATAAAATCGTTGCTATCTATTCAAAAACTCCTCCAAGTCTTGCACGGTACATAAGCGATTGGTTTTTTCTTCCCCTTTATTTAACTCTTGATTTTATCTCAATTTTCCTACTGTGAGTGGAGAAAATGGCATATTTCATATATTTCCATAATTCAATAAATGCAACAAAATATGTGCGGCCAACTTCCCGTCGTCATATTTAATCCATATTGCATATATATGTACACACTAAATAAAATCGTTGCTATCTATTAAAAAACTCCTCCAAGTCTTGCACGGTACAAAAAACGATTTGTTTTTTCTTCCCCATAATTTAACTCTTTATTTTATCTCAATTTTCATACTGTGAGTGGAGAAAATGCCATTTTTCATATATTTCCATAATTCAATAAATGCAACAAAATATGTGCGGCCAACTTCCCGACGTCATATTTAATCCATATTGCATATATATGTACACACTAAATAAAATCGTAGCTATCTATTAAAAAACTCCTACAAGTCTTGCACGGTACAAAAAACGATTTGTTTTTTCTTCCCCTTCATTTAACTCTTTATTTTATTTCAATTTTCCTACTGTGAGTGGAGAAAATGCCAATTTTCATATATTTCCATAATTCAATATATGCCACAAAATAATTGGGGCCAACTTCCCGTCGTCATATTTAATCCATATTGCATATATATGTACACACTAAATAAAATCGTTGCTATCTATTAAAAAACTCCTCCAAGTCTTGCACGGTACAAAAAAAGATTTGTTTTCTCTTCCCCTTTATTTAACTCTTTATTTTATCTCAATTTTGCTACTGTGAGTGGAGAAAATGGCATTTTTCATATATTTCCATAATTCAAAATATGTGCTGCCAACTTCAAGTCGTCATATTTAATCCATATTGCATATATATGTACACACTAAATAAAATCGTTGCTATCTATTCAAAAACTCCTCCAAGTCTTGCGCGGTACAAAAAACGATTTGTTTTTTCTTCCTCATCATTTAACTCTTTATTTTATCTCAATTTTCCTACTGTGAGTGGAGAAAACGGCATTTTTCATATATTTCCATAATTCAATATATGCCACAAAATAATTGGGGCCATTTTCCCGTCGTCATATTTAATCCATATTGTCTATATATGTACACACTAAATAAAATCGTTGCTATCTATTCAAAAACTCCTCCAAGTCTTGCACGGTACAAAAAAGATTTGTTTTTTCTTCCCCTTTATTTAACTCTTGATTTTATCTCAATTTTCCTACTGTGAGTGGAGAAAATGGCATTTTTCATATATTTCCATAATTCAATAAATGCAACAAAATATGTGCGGCCAACTTCCCGTCGTCATATTTAATCCATATTGCATATATATGTACACACTAAATAAAATCGTTGCTATCTATTAAAAAACTCCTCCAAGTCTTGCACGGTACAAAAAACGATTTGTTTTTTCTTCACCTTCATTTAACTCTTTATTTTATCTCAATTTTCATACTGTGAGTGGAGAAAATGCCATTTTTCATATATTTCCATAATTCAATAAATGCAACAAAATATGTGCGGCCAACTTCCCGACGTCATATTTAATCCATATTGCATATATATGTACACACTAAATAAAATCGTAGCTATCTATTCAAAAACTCCTCCAAGTCTTGCACGTTACAAAAAACGATTTGTTTTTTCTTCCCCATCATTTAACTCTTTATTTTATCTCAATTTTCATACTGTGAGTGGATAAAATGCCATTTTTCATATATTTCCATAATTCAATATATGCCACAAAATAATTGGGGCCATTTTCCCGTCGTCATATTTAATCCATATTGCATATATATGTACACACTAAATAAAATCGTTGCTATCTATTCAAAAACTCCTCCAAGTCTTGCACGGTACAAAAAACGATTTGTTTTTTCTTCCCCTTCATTAAACTCTTTATTTTATCTCAATTTTCCTACTGTGAGTGGAGAAAATGCCAATTTTCATATATTTCCATAATTCAATATATGCCACAAAATAATTGGGGCCAACTTCCCGTCGTCATATTTAATCCATATTGCATATATATGTACACACTAAATAAAATCGTTGCTATCTATTAAAAAACTCCTCCAAGTCTTGCACGGTACAAAAAAAGATTTGTTTTCTCTTCCCCTTTATTTAACTCTTTATTTTATCTCAATTTTGCTACTGTGAGTGGAGAAAATGCCATTTTTCATATATTTCCATAATTCAAAATATGTGCTGCCAACATCACGTCGTCATATATAATCCATATTGCATATATATGTACACACTAAATAAAATCGTTGCTATCTATTCAAAAACTCCTCCAAGTCTTGCGCGGTACAAAAAACGATTTGTTTTTTCTTCCTCATCATTTAACTCTTTATTTTATCTCAATTTTCCTACTGTGAGTGGAGAAAATGGCATTTTTCATATATTTCCATAATTCAATAAATGCAACATAATAATTGGGGCCAACTTCTCGTCGTCATATTTAATCCATATTGCATATATATGTACACACTAAATAAAATCGTAGCTATCTATTAAAAAACTCCTCCAAGTCTTGCACGGTACAAAAAACGATTTGTTTTTTCTTCCCCTTCATTTAACTCTTTATTTTATCTCAATTTTCCTACTGTGAGTGGAGAAAATGCCAATTTTCATATATTTCCATAATTCAATATATGCCACAAAATAATTGGGGCCAACTTCCCGTCGTCATATTTAATCCATATTGCATATATATGTACACACTAAATAAAATCGTTGCTATCTATTCAAAAACTCCTCCAAGTCTTGCACGGTACAAAAAACGATTGGTTTTCTCTTCCCCTTTATTTAACTCTTTATTTTATCTCAATTTTGCTACTGTGAGTGGAGAAAATGGCATTTTTCATATATTTCCATAATTCAAAATATGTGCTGCCAACTTCACGTCGTCATATTTAATCCATATTGCATATATATGTACACACTAAATAAAATCGTTGCTATCTATTCAAAAACTCCTCCAAGTCTTGCGCGGTACAAAAAACGATTTGTTTTTTCTTCCTCATCATTTAACTCTTTATTTTATCTCAATTTTCCTACTGTGAGTGGAGAAAATGGCATTTTTCATAATATTTCCATAATTCAATATATGCCACAAAATAATTGGGGCCATTTTCCCGTCGTCATATTTAATCCATATTGCATATATATGTACACACTAAATAAAATCGTTGCTATCTATTCAAAAACTCCTCCAAGTCTTGCACGGTACAAAAAAGATTTGTTTTTTCTTCCCCTTTATTTAACTCTTGATTTTATCTCAATTTTCCTACTGTGAGTGGAGAAAATGGCATTTTTCATATATTTCCATAATTCAATAAATGCAACAAAATATGTGCGGCCAACTTCCCGTCGTCATATTTAATCCATATTGCATATATATGTACACACTAAATAAAATCGTTGCTATCTATTAAAAAACTCCTCCAAGTCTTGCACGGTACAAAAAACGATTTGTTTTTTCTTCCCCATAATTTAACTCTTTATTTTATCTCAATTTTCATACTGTGAGTGGAGAAAATGCCATTTTTCATATATTTCCATAATTCAATAAATTCAACAAAATATGTGCGGCCAACTTCCCGACGTCATATTTAATCCATATTGCATATATATGTACACACTAAATAAAATCGTTGCTATCTATTCAAAAACTCCTCCAAGTCTTGCACGTTACAAAAAACGATTTGTTTTTTCTTCCCCATAATTTAACTCTTTATTTTATCTCAATTTTCATACTGTGAGTGGATAAAATACCATTTTTCATATATTTCCATAATTCAATATATGCCACAAAATAATTGGGGCCATTTTCCCGTCGTCATATTTAATCCATATTGCATATATATGTACACACTAAATAAAATCGTTGCTATCTATTCAAAAACTCCTCCAAGTCTTGCACGGTACAAAAAACGATTTGTTTTTTCTTCCCCTTTATTTAACTCTTGATTTTATCTCAATTTTCCTACTGTGAGTGGAGAAAATGGCATTTTTCATATATTTCCATAATTCAATAAATGCAACAAAATATGTGCGGCCAACTTCCCGTCGTCATATTTAATCCATATTGCATATATATGTACACACTAAATAAAATCGTAGCTATCTATTAAAAAACTCCTCCAAGTCTTGCACGGTACAAAAAACGATTTGTTTTTTCTTCCCCTTCATTTAACTCTTTATTTTATCTCAATTTTCCTACTGTGAGTGGAGAAAATGCCAATTTTCATATATTTCCATAATTCAATATATGCCACAAAATAATTGGGGCCAACTTCCCGTCGTCATATTTAATCCATATTGCATATATATGTACACACTAAATAAAATCGTTGCTATCTATTAAAAAACTCCTCCAAGTCTTGCACGGTACAAAAAAAGATTTGTTTTCTCTTCCCCTTTATTTAACTCTTTATTTTATCTCAATTTTGCTACTGTGAGTGGAGAAAATGGCATTTTTCATATATTTCCATAATTCAAAATATGTGCTGCCAACTTCACGTCGTCATATTTAATCCATATTGCATATATATGTACACACTAAATAAAATCGTTGCTATCTATTCAAAAACTCCTCCAAGTCTTGCACGGTACAAAAAAGATTTGTTTTTTCTTCCCCTTTATTTAACTCTTGATTTTATCTCAATTTTCCTACTGTGAGTGGAGAAAATGCCATTTTTCATATATTTCCATAATTCAATAAATGCAACAAAATATGTGCGGCCAACTTCCCGTCGTCATATTTAATCCATATTGCATATATGTGTACACACTAAATAAAATCGTTGCTATCTATTAAAAAACTCCTCCAAGTCTTGCACGGTACAAAAAACGATTTGTTTTTTCTTCACCTTCATTTAACTCTTTATTTTATCTCAATTTTCATACTGTGAGTGGAGAAAATGCCATTTTTCATATATTTCCATAATTCAATAAATGCAACAAAATATGTGCGGCCAACTTCCCAACGTCATATTTAATCCATATTGCATATATATGTACACACTAAATAAAATCGTTGCTATCTATTAAAAAACTCCTCCAAGTCTTGCACGGTACAAAAAACGATTTGTTTTTTCTTCCCCTGTATTTAACTCTTTATTTTATCTCAATTTTCCTACTGTGAGTGGAGAAAATGCCATTTTTCATATATTTCCATAATTCAATAAATGCAACAAAATATGTGCGGCCAACTTCACGTCGTCATATTTAATCCATATTGCATATATATGAACACACTAAATAAAATCGTTGCTATCTATTCAAAAACTCCTCCAAGTCTTGCACGGTAAAAAAAACGATTGGTTTTTTCTTCCCCTTCATTTAACTCTTTATTTTATCTCAATTTTCATACTGTGAGTGGAGAAAATGGCATTTTTCATATATTTCCATAATTCAATAAATGCAACAAAATAATTGGGGCCAACTTCCCGTCGTCATACTTAATCCATATTGCATATATATGTACACACTAAATAAAATCGTTGCTATCTATTCAAAAACTCCTCCAAGTCTTGCACGGTACAAAAAACGATTTGTTTTTTCTTCCCCTTCATTTAACTCTTTATTTTATCTCAATTTTCATACTGTGAGTGGAGAAAATGGAATTTTTCATATATTTCCATAATTCAATAAATGCAACAAAATATGTGCGGATAACTTCACGTCGTCATATTTAATCCATATTGCATATTTATGTACACACTAAATAAAATCGTTGCTATCTATTCAAAAACTCCTCCAAGTCTTGCACGGTACAAAAAACGATTGGTTTTTTCTTCCCCTTCATGTAACTCTCTATTTTATCTCAATTTTCCTACTGTGAGTGGAGAAAATACCATTTTTCATATATTTCCATAATTCAATAAATGCAACAAAATAATTGGGGCCAACTTCCCGTCGTCATATTTAATCCATATTGCATATATATGTACACACTAAATAAAATCGTTGCTATCTATTAAAAAACTTCTCCAAGTCTTGCACGGTACAAAAAACGATTTGTTTTTTCTTCTCCTTCATTTAACTCTTTATTTTATCTCAATTTTCATACTGTGAGTGGAGAAAATGCCAATTTTCATATATTTCCATAATTCAATAATTGCAACAAAATATTTGCGGCCAACTTCCCGTCGTCATATTTAATCCATATTGCATATATATGTACACACTAAATAAAATCGTTGCTATCTATTAAAAAACTCCTCCAGGTCTTGCACGGTACAAAAAACGATTTGTTTTTTCTTCACCTTCACTTAACTCTTTATTTTATCTCAATTTTCATACTGTGAGTGGAGAAAATGCCATTTTTCATATATTTCCATAATTCAATAAATGCAACAAAATATGTGCGGCCAACTTCACGTCGTCATATTTAATCCATATTGCATATATATGTACACACTAAATAAAATCGTTGCTATCTATTAAAAAACTCCTCCAAGTCTTGCACGGTACAAAAAACGATTTGTTTTTTCTTCACCTTTATTAAACTCTTTATTTTATCTCAATTTTCATACTGTGAGTGGAGAAAATGGCATTTTTCATATATTTCCATAATTCAATAAATGCAACAAAATATGTGCGGCCAACTTCACGTCGTCATATTTAATCCATATTGCATATTTATGTACACAAAAAATAAAATCGTTGCTATCTATTCAAAAACTCCTCCAAGTCTTGCGCGGTACAAAAAACGATTTGTTTTTTCTTCCTCATCATTTAACTCTTTATTTTATCTCAATTTTCCTACTGTGAGTGGAGAAAATGGCATTTTTCATATATTTCCATAATTCAATAAATGCAACAAAATATTTGCGGCCAACTTCACGTCGTCATATTTAATCTATATTGCATATATATGTACACACTAAATTAAATCGTTGCTATCTATTAAAAAACTCCTCCAAGTCTTGCACGGTACAAAACACGATTTGTTTTTTCTTCCCCTATATTTAACTCTTTATTTTATCTCAATTTTCCTACTGTGAGTGGAGAAAATGGAATTTTTCATATATTTCCATAATTCAATAAATGCAACAAAATATGTGCGGTCAACTTCACGTCGTCATATTTAATCCATATTGCATTTACTCTTTATTTTATCTCAATTTTCCTACTGTGAGTGGAGAAAATGCCATTTTTTTTTTTTTTTTTCAATAATTCAATAAATGCAACAAAATATTTGCGGCCAACTTCACGTCGTCATATTTAATCCATATTGCATATATATGTACACACTAAATAAAATCGTTGCTATCTATTCAAAAACTCCTCCAAGTCTTGCACGGTACAAAAAAAGATTTGTTTTTTCTTCCCCTTCATTTAACTCTTTATTTTATCTCAATTTTCCTACTGTGAGTGGAGCAAATGCCATTTTTCATATATTTCCATAATTCAATAAATGCAACAAAATATTTGCGGCCAACTTCCCGTCGTCATATTTAATCCATATTGCATATATATGTACACACTTAATAAAATCGTTGCTATCTATTAGAAAACTCCTCCAAGTCTTGCACGGTACAAAAAACGATTTGTTTTTTCTTCCCCTTTATTTAACTCTTTATTTTATCTCAATTTTCCTACTGTGAGTGGATAAAATGGCATTTTTCATACATTTCCATAATTCAATAAATGCAACAAAATATTTGCGGCCAACTTCACGTCGTCATATTTAATCCATATTGCATATATATGAACACAAAAAATAAAATCGTTGCTATCTATTCAAAAACTCCTCCAAGTCTTGCGCGGTACAAAAAACGATTTGTTTTTTCTTCCTCATCATTTAACTCTTTATTTTATCTCAATTTTCCTACTGTGAGTGGATAAAATGGCATTTTTCATATATTTCCATAATTCAATAAATGCAACAAAATATTTGCGGCCGACTTCACGTCGTCATATTTAATCCATATTGAATATATATGTACACACTAAATAAAATCGTTGCTATCTATTCAAAAACTCCTCCAAGTCTTGCGCGGTACAAAAACGATTTGTTTTTTCTTCCTCATCATTTAACTCTTTATTTTATCTCAATTTTCCTACTGTGAGTGGAGAAAATGGCATTTTTCATATATTTCCATAATTCAATAAATGCAACAAAATATGTGCGGCCAACTTCACGTCGTCATATTTAATCCATATTGCATTTACTCTTTATTTTATCTCAATTTTCCTACTGTGAGTGGAGAAAATGCCATTTTTTTTTTTTTTTCAATAATTCAATAAATGCAACAAAATATTTGCGGCCAACTTCACGTCGTCATATTTAATCCATATTGCATATATATGTACACACTAAATAAAATCGTTGCTATCTATTCAAAAACTCCTCCAAGTCTTGCACGGTACAAAAAACGATTTGTTTTTTCTTCCCCTTCATTTAACTCTTTATTTTATCTCAATTTTCCTACTGTGAGTGGAGCAAATGCCATTTTTCATATATTTCCATAATTCAATAATTGCAACAAAATATTTGCGGCCAACTTCCCGTCGTCATATTTAATCCATATTGCATATATATGTACACACTAAATAAAATCGTTGCTATCTATTAAAAAACTCTTCCAAGTCTTGCGCGGTACAAAAAACGATTTGTTTTTTCTTCCTCATCATTTAACTCTTTATTTTATCTCAATTTTCCTACTGTGAGTGGATAAAATGGCATTTTTCATATATTTCCATAATACAATAAATGCAACAAAATATTTGCGGCCAACTTCACGTCGTCATATTTAATCCATATTGCATATATATGTACACAAAAAATAAAATCGTTGCTATCTATTCAAAAACTCCTCCAAGTCTTGCGCGGTACAAAAAACGATTTGTTTTTTCTTCCTCATCATTTAACTCTTTATTTTATCTCAATTTTCCTACTGTGAGTGGAGAAAATGCCATTTTTCATATATTTCCATAATTCAATAAATGCAACAAAATATTTGCGGCCAACTTCACGTCGACATATTTAATCCATATTGCATATATATGTACACACTAAATAAAATCGTTGCTATCTATTCAAAAACTCCTCCAAGTCTTGCACGGTACATAAGCGATTTGTTTTTTCTTCCCCTTCATTTAACTCTTTATTTCATCTCAATTTTCCTACTGTGAGTGGAGAAAATGCCATTTCTCATATATTTCCATAATTCAATAAATGCAACAAAATATTTGCGGCCAACTTCACGTCGTCATACTTAATCCATATTGCATATATATGTACACACTAAATAAAATCGTTGCTATCTATTCAAAAACTCCTCCAAGTCTTGCACGGTACAAAAAACGATTGGTTTTTTCTTCCCCTTCATTTAACTCTTTATTTTATCTCAATTTTCCTACTGTGAGTGGAGAAAATGGCATTTTTCATATATTTCCATAATTCAATAAATGCAACAACATATGTGCGGCCAACTTCACGTCGTCATATTTAATCCATATTGCATATATATGTACACACTAAATAAAATCGTTGCTATCTATTAAAAAACTCCTCCAAGTCTTGCACGATACAAAAAACGATTTGTTTTTTCTTCCCCTTCATTTAACTCTTTATTTTATCTCAATTTTCCTGTGAGTGGAGAAAATGGCATTTTTCATATATTTCCATAAATCAATAAATGCAACAAAATATTTGCGGCCAACTTCCCGTCGTCATATTTAATCCATATTACATATATATGTACACACTAAATAAAATCGTTGCTATCTGTTCAAAAACTCCTCCAATTCTTGCACGTTACAAAAAACGATTTGTTTATTTTTCCCATTCATTAAACTCTTTCTTTAATCTCAATTTTCATACTGTGAGTGGAGAAAATGCCACTTTTCATATATTTCCATAACTCAATAAATGCAACAAAATATTTGCGGCCAACTTCACGTCGTCATATTTAATCCATATTGCATATATATGTACACACTAAATAAAATTGTTGCTATCTATTAAAAAACTCCTCCAAGTCTTGCACGGTACAAAAAACGATTTGTTTTTTCTTCGCATTCATTTAACTCTTTATTTCATCTCAATTTTCCTACTGTGAGCGGAGAAATTGACATTTTTCATATATTTCCATAATTCAAATATTCGCTCTGCGACCAACTTCACGTCTTGAAAAAATATTTGCGGCCACCTTCACGTCGTCAGAAATGTAACAACATATATGCGGCCAACTTCACGTCGCATATTTAATCTATTTTGCATACATAGGTACACACTAAAAAAAATCGTTGCTAACTATTAAAAAACTCCTCCAAGTCTTCCACGGTAAAAAAAAAAACGATGCGTTTTTTCTTCCCATTCATTTAACTCTTTATTTTATCTCAATTTTCCTACGTGAGCGGAGAAATTGACATTTTTCATATATTTCCATAATTCAAATATTCGCTCTGCGACCAACTTCACGTCTTGAAAACATATTTGCGGCCAACTTCACGTCGCATATTTAATCTATTTTGCATACATAGGTACACACTAAAAAAAAATCGTTGCTAACTATTAAAAAACTCCTCCAAGTCTTCCAAGGTAAAAAAAAACGATGCGTTTTTTCTTCCCATTCATTTAACTCTTTATTTCATCTCAATTTTCCTACTGTGAGCGGAGAAATTGACATTTTTCATATATTTCCATAATTCAAATATTCGCTCTGCGACCAACTTCACGTCTTGAAAACATATTTGCGGCCACCTTCACGTCGTCAGAAATGTAACAACATATATGCGGCCAACTTCACATCGCATATTTAATCTTTTTTGCATACATAGGTACACACTAAAAAAAATCGTTGCTAACTATTAAAAAACTCCTCCAAGTCTTCCACGGTAAAAAAACAATGCGTTTTTTCTTCGCATTCATTTAACTCTTTATTTCATCTCAATTTTCCTACTGTGAGCGGAGAAATTGACATTTTTCATATATTTCCATAATTCAAATATTCGCTTTGCGACCAACTTCACGTCTTGAAAACATATTTGCGGCCACCTTCACGTCGTCAGAAATGTAACAACATATATGCGGCCAACTTCACGTCGCATATTTAATCTATTTTGCATATATATGTACACACTAAATAAAATCGTTGCTATCTATTAAAAAACTCCTCCAAGTCTTCCACGGTAAAAAAAAGATGCGTTTTTTCTTCCCATTCATTTAACTCTTTATTTTATCTCAATTTTCCTACTGTGAGCGGAGAAATTGACATTTTTCATATATTTCCATAATTCAAATATTCGCTCTGCGACCAACTTCACGTCTTGAAAAAATATTTGCGGCCACCTTCACGTCGTAAGAAATGTAACAACATATATGCGGCCAACTTCACGTCGCATATTTAATCTATTTTGCATACATAGGTACACACTAAAAAAAATCGTTGCTAACTATTAAAAAACTCCTCCAAGTCTTCCACGGTAAAAAAAAAAACGATGCGTTTTTTCTTCCCATTCATTTAACTCTTTATTTTATCTCAATTTTCCTACGTGAGCGGAGAAATTGACATTTTTCATATATTTCCATAATTCAAATATTCGCTCTGCGACCAACTTCACGTCTTGAAAACATATTTGCGGCCAACTTCACGTCGCATATTTAATCTATTTTGCATACATAGGTACACACTAAAAAAACATCGTTGCTAACTATTAAAAAACTCCTCCAAGTCTTCCAAGGTAAAAAAAAACGATGCGTTTTTTCTTCCCATTCATTTAACTCTTTGTTTCATCTCAATTTTCCTACTGTGAGCGGAGAAATTGACATTTTTCATAGATTTCCATAATTCAAATATTCGCTCTGCGACCAACTTCACGTCTTGAAAACATATTTGCGGCCACCTTCACGTCGTCAGAAATGTAACAACATATATGCGGCCAACTTCACGTCGCATATTTAATCTTTTTTGCATACATAGGTACACACTAAAAAAAATCGTTGCTAACTATTAAAAAACTCCTCCAAGTCTTCCACGGTAAAAAAAACAATGCGTTTTTTCTTCGCATTCATTTAACTCTTTATTTCATCTCAATTTTCCTACTGTGAGCGGAGAAATTGACATTTTTCATATATTTCCATAATTCAAATATTCGCTTTGCGACCAACTTCACGTCTTGAAAACATATTTGCGGCCACCTTCACGTCGTCAGAAATGTAACAACATATATGCGGCCAACTTCACGTCGCATATTTAATCTATTTTGCATATATATGTACACACTAAATAAAATCGTTGCTATCTATTAAAAAACTCCTCCAAGTCTTCCACGGTAAAAAAAAGATGCGTTTTTTCTTCCCATTAATTTAACTCTTTATTTTATCTCAATTTTCCTACTGTGAGCGGAGAAATTGACATTTTTCATATATTTCCATAATTCAAATATTCGCTCTGCGACCAACTTCACGTCTTGAAAAAATATTTGCGGCCACCTTCACGTCGTCAGAAATGTAACAACATATATGCGGCCAACTTCACGTCGCATATTTAATCTATTTTGCATACATAGGTACACACTAAAAAAAATCGTTGCTAACTATTAAAAAACTCCTCCAAGTCTTCCACGGTAAAAAAAAAAACGATGCGTTTTTTCTTCCCATTCATTTAACTCTTTATTTTATCTCAATTTTCCTACGTGAGCGGAGAAATTGACATTTTTCATATATTTCCATAATTCAAATATTCGCTCTGCGACCAACTTCACGTCTTGAAAACATATTTGCGGCCAACTTCACGTCGCATATTTAATCTATTTTGCATACATAGGTACACACTAAAAAAAAATCGTTGCTAACTATTAAAAAACTCCTCCAAGTCTTCCAAGGTAAAAAAAAACGATGCGTTTTTTCTTCCCATTCATTTAACTCTTTATTTCATTTCAATTTTCCTACTGTGAGCGGAGAAATTGACATTTTTCATATATTTCCATAATTCAAATATTCGCTCTGCGACCAACTTCACGTCTTGAAAACATATTTGCGGCCACCTTCACGTCGTCAGAAATGTAACAACATTTATGTGGTCAACTTCACGTCGCATATTTAATCTATTTTGCACACATAGGTACACAGTAAAAAAATTGTTGCTAACTATTAAAAAACTCCTCCAAGTCTTCCACGGTAAAAAAAAAAACGATGCGTTTTTTCTTCCCATTCATTTAACTCTTTATTTTATCTCAATTTTCCTACGTGAGCGGAGAAATTGACATTTTTCATATATTTCCATAATTCAAATTTTCGCTCTGCGACCAACTTCACGTCTTGAAAACATATTTGCGGCCACTTTCACGTCGTCAGAAATGTAACAACATATATGCGGCCAACTTCACGTCGCATATTTAATCTATTTTGCATACTAACGTACACACTTAAAAAAATCGTTGTTAAAAATCTCCTCCAAGTCTTCCACAGTAAAAAAAAGATGCGTTTTTTCTTCCCATTCATTTAACTCTTTATTTTATCTCAATTTTCCTACTGTGAGCGGAGAAATTGACATTTTTCATATATTTCCATAATTCAAATATTCGCTCTGCGACCAACTTCACGTCTTGAAAACATATTTGCGGCCACCTTCACGTCGTCAGAAATGTAACAACATATTTGCGGCCAACTTCACATCGCATATTTAATCTATTTTGCATACATAGGTACACACTAAAAAAAATCGTTGCTAACTATTAAAAAACTCCTCTAAGTCTTCCACGGTAAAAAAAACTATGCGTTTTTTCATCCCATTCATTTAACTCTTTATTTTATCTCAATTTTCCTACGTGAGCGGAGAAATTGACATTTTTCATATAATTCCATAATTCAAATATGCTACTTGCGACCAACTTCACGTCTTAAAAAAATTTGTGCGGCCACCTTCACGTCGTCAGAAATTTCACAACATTTATGCGGCCAACTTCACGTCGCATATTTAATCTATTTTGCATACATAGGTACACACTAAAAAAAATCGTTGCTAACTATTAAAAATCTCCTCCAAGTCTTCCACGGTAAAAAAAAGATGCGTTTTTTCTTCCCATTCATTTAACTCTTTATTTTATCTCAATTTTCCTACTGTGAGCGGAGAAATTGACATTTTTCATATATTTCCATAATTCAAATATTCGCTCTGCGACCAACTTCACGTCTTGAAAACATATTTGCGGCCACCTTCACGTCGTCAGAAATGTAACAACATATATGCGGCCAACTTCACATCGCATATTTAATCTATTTTGCATACATAGGTTTACACTAAAAAAAATCGTTGCTAACTATTAAAAAACTCCTCTAAGTCTTCCACGGTAAAAAAAACGATGCGTTTTTTCATCCCATTCATTTAACTCTTTATTTTATCTCAATTTTCCTACTGTGAGCGGAGAAATTGACATTTTTCATATAATTCCATAATTCAAATATGCTACTTGCGACCAACTTCACGTCTTAAAAAAATTTGTGCGGCCACCTTCACGTCGTCAGAAATGTCACAACATTTATGCGGCCAACTTCACGTCGCATATTTAATCTATTTTGCATACATAGGTACACACTACAAAAAATCGTTGCTAACCATTAAAAATCTCCTCCAAGTCTTCCACGGTAAAAAAAAAAGATGCGTTTTTTCTTCCCATTCATTTAACTCTTTATTTTATCTCAATTTTCCTACTGTGAGCGGAGAAATTGACATTTTTCATATATTTCCATAATTCAAATATTCGCTGTGCGACCAACTCCACGTCTTGAAAACATATTTGCGGCCACCTTCACGTCGTCAGAAATGTAACAACATTTATGTGGCCAATTTCACGTCGCATATTTAATCTATTTTGCATACATAGGTACACACTAAACAAAATCGTTGCTATCTATTCAAAAACTCCTCCAAGTCTTGCGCGGTACAAAAAACGATTTGTTTTTTCTTCCTCATCATTTAACTCTTTATTTTATCTCAATTTTCCTACTGTGAGTGGAGAAAATGCCATTTTTCAGATATTTCCATAATTCAATATATGCAACAAAATATTTGCGGCCAACTTGCCGTCGTCATATTTAATCCATATTGCATATATATGTACACACTAAATAAAATCGTTGCTATCTATTAAAAATCTTCCAAGTCTTGCACGATACAAAAAACGATTTGTTTTTTCTTCCCCTTCATTTAACGCTTTATTTTATCTCAATTTTCCTGTGAGTGGAGAAAATGGCATTTTTCATATATTTCCATAATTCAATAATTGCAACAAAATATTTGCGGCCAACTTCCCGTCGTCATATATAATCCATATTGCATATATATGTACACACTAAATAAAATCGTTGCTATCTATTCAAAAACTCCTCCAATTCTTGCACGTTACAAAAAACGATTTGTTTATTTTTCCCATTCATTTAACTCTTTCTTTAATCTCAATTTTCATACTGTGAGTGGAGAAAATGCCATTTTTCATATATTTCCATAACTCAATAAATGCAACAAAATATTAACGGCCAACTTCACGTCGTCATATTTAATCCATATTGCATATATATGTACACACTAAATAAAATCGTTGCTATCTATTAAAAAACTCCTCCAAGTCTTGCACGGTACAAAAAACGATTTGTTTTTTCTTCGCATTCATTTAACTCTTTATTTCATCTCAATTTTCCTACTGTGAGCGGAGAAATTGACAATTTTCATATATTTCCATAATTCAAATATTCGCTCTGCGACCAACTTCACGTCTTGAAAACATATTTGCGGCCACCTTCACGTCGTCAGAAATGTAACAACATATATGCGGCCAACTTCACGTCGCATATTTAATCTATTTTGCATACATAGGAACACACTAAAAAAAATCGTTGCTAACTATTAAAAAACTCCTCCAAGTCTTCCACGGTAAAAAAAACAATGCGTTTTTTCTTCCCATTCATTTAACTCTTTATTTTATCTCAATTTTCCCACTGTGAGCGGAGAAATTGACATTTTTCATATATTTCCATAATTCAAATATTCGCTCTGCGACCAACTTCACGTCTTGAAAACATATTTGCGGCCAACTTCACGTCGCATATTTAATCTATTTTGCATACATAGGTACACACTAAAAAAAATCGTTGCTAACTATTAAAAAACTCCTCCAAGTCTTCCACGGTAAAAAAAAAGATGCGTTTTTTCTTCCCATTCATTTAACTCTTTATTTTATCTCAATTTTCCTACTGTGAGCGGAGAAATTGACATTTTTCATATATTTCCATAATTCAAAAATTCGCTCTGCGACCAACTTCACGTCTTGAAAACATATTTGCGGCCAACTTCACGTCGCATATTTAATCTATTTTGCATACATAGGTACACACTAAAAAAAATCGTTGCTAACTATTAAAAAACTCCTCCAAGTCTTCCACGGTAAACAAAAACGATGCGTTTTTTCTTCCCATTCATTTAACTCTTTATTTTATCGCAATTTTCCTACTGTGAGCGGAGAAATTGACATTTTTCATATATTTTCATATTTCAAAAATTCGCTCTGCGACCAACTTCACGTCTTAAAAAAATTTGTGCGGCCACCTTCACGACGTCAGAAATGTCACAACATTTATGCGGCCAACTTCACGTCGCATATTTAATCTATTTTGCATACATAGGTACACACTAAAAAAAATCGTTGCTAACTATTAAAAATCTCCTCCAAGTCTTCCACGGTAAAAAAAAGATGCGTTTTTTCTTCCCATTCATTTAACTCTTTATTTTATCTCAATTTTCCTACTGTGAGCGGAGAAATTGACATTTTTCATATATTTCCATAATTCAAATATTCGCTCTGCGACCAACTCCACGTCTTGAAAACATATTTGCGGCCACCTTCACGTCGTCAGAAATGTAACAACATATTAGCGGCCAACTTCACGTCGCATATTTAATCTATTTTGCATACATAGGTACACACTAAAAAAAATCGTTGCTTACTATTAAAAAACTCCTCCAAGTCTTCCACGGTAAACAAAAACGATGCGTTTTTTCTTCCCATTCATTTAACTCTTTATTTTATCTCAATTTTCCTACTGTGAGTGGAGAAAATGGCATTTTTCAGATATTTCCATAATTCAATATATGCAACAAAATATTTGCGGCCAACTTGCCGTCGTCATATTTAATCCATATTGCATATAAATGTACACACTAAATAAAATCGTTGCTATCTATTAAAAAACTCCTCCAAGTCTTGCACGGTAAAAAAAACGATTTGTTTTTTCTTCCCCTTTATTTAACTCTTTATTTTATCTCAATTTTCCTACTGTGAGTGGAGAAAATGCCATTTTTCATATATTTCCATAATTCAATAAATGCAACATAATAATTGGGGCCAACTTCACGTCGTCATATTTAATCCATATTGCATATATATGTACACACTAAATAAAATCGTTGCTATCTATTAAAAAACAACTCCAAGTCTTGCACGGTACAAAAAACGATTTGTTTTTTCTTCGCATTCATTTAACTCTTTATTTCATCTCAATTTTCCTACTGTGAGCGGAGAAATTGACAATTTTCATATATTTCCATAATTCAAATATTCGCTCTGCGACCAACTTCACGTCTTGAAAACATATTTGCGGCCACCTTCACGTCGTCAAAAATGTAACAACATATATGCGGCCAACTTCACGTCGCATATTTAATCTATTTTGCATACATAGGAACACACTAAAAAAAACCGTTGCTAACTATTAAAAAACTCCTCCAAGTCTTCCACGGTAAAAAAAACAATGCGTTTTTTCTTCCCATTCATTTAACTCTTTATTTTATCTCAATTTTCCTACTGTGAGCGGAGAAATTGACATTTTTCATATATTTCCATAATTCAAATATTCGCTCTGCGACCAACTTCACGTCTTGAAAACATATTTGCGGCCAACTTCACGTCGCATATTTAATCTATTTGGCATACATAGGTACACACTAAAAAAAATCGTTGCTAACTATTAAAAAACTCCTCCAAGTCTTCCACGGTAAAAAAAAAGATGCGTTTTTTCTTCCCATTCATTTAACTCTTTATTTTATCTCAATTTTCCTACTGTGAGCGGAGAAATTTACATTTTTCATATATTTCCATAATTCAAAAATTCGCTCTGCGACCAACTTCACGTCTTGAAAACATATTTGCGGCCAACTTCACGTCGCATATTTAATCTATTTTGCATACATAGGTACACACTAAAAAAAATCGTTGCTAACTATTAAAAATGTCCTCCAAGTCTTCCACGGTAAAAAAAAAGATGCGTTTTTTCTTCCCATTCATTTAACTCTTTATTTTATCTCAATTTTCCTATTGTGAGCGGAGAAATTGACATTTTTCATATATTTCCATAATTCAAAAATTCGCTCTGCGACCAACTTCACGTCTTAAAAAAATTTGTGCGGCCACCTTCACGACGTCAGAAATGTCACAACATTTATGCGGCCAACTTCACGTCGCATATTTAATCTATTTTGCATACATAGGTACACACTAAAAAAAATCGTTGCTAACTATTAAAAATCTCCTCCAAGTCTTCCACGGTAAAAAAAAAGATGCGTTTTTTCTTCCCATTCATTTAACTCTTTATTTTATCTCAATTTTCCTACTGTGAGCGGAGAAATTGACATTTTTCATATATTTCCATAATTCAAATATTCGCTCTGCGACCAACTCCACGTCTTGAAAACATATTTGCGGCCACCTTCACGTCGTCAGAAATGTAACAACATATTAGCGGCCAACTTCACGTCGCATATTTAATCTATTTTGCATACATAGGTACACACTAAAAAAAATCGTTGCTTACTATTAAAAAACTCCTCCAAGTCTTCCACGGTAAACAAAAACGATGCGTTTTTTCTTCCCATTCATTTAACTCTTTATTTTATCTCAATTTTCCTACTGTGAGTGGAGAAAATGGCATTTTTCAGATATTTCCATAATTCAATATATGCAACAAAATATTTGCGGCCAACTTCCCGTCGTCATATTTAATCCATATTGCATATATATGTACACACTAAATAAAATCGTTGCTATCTATTAAAAAACTCCTCCAAGTCTTGCACGGTAAAAAAAACGATTTGTTTTTTCTTCCCCTTTATTTAACTCTTTATTTTATCTCAATTTTCCTACTGTGAGTGGAGAAAATGGCATTTTTCATATATTTCCATAATTCAATAAATGCAACATAATAATTGGGGCCAACTTCCCGTCGTCATATTTAATCCATATTGCATATATATGTACACACTAAATAAAATCGTTGCTATCTATTAAAAAACTCCTCCAAGTCTTGCACGGTAAAAAAAACGATTTGTTTTTTCTTCCCCTTTATTTAACTCTTTATTTTATCTCAATTTTCCTACTGTGAGCGGAGAAATTGACATTTTTCATATATTTCTATAATTCAAATATTCGCTCTGCGACCAACTTCACGTCTTGAAAACATTTTTGGGGCCACCTTCACGACGTCAGAAATGTAACAACATTTATGTGGCCAACTTCACGTCGCATATTAAATCTATTTTGCATACATAGGTACACACTTAATAAAATCGTTGCTATCTATTCAAAAACTCCTCCAAGTCTTGCGCGGTACAAAAAACGATTTGTTTTTTCTTCCTCATCATTTAACTCTTTATTTTATCTCAATTTTCCTACTGTGAGTGGAGAAAATGGCATTTTTCAGATATTACCATAATTCAATATATGCAACAAAATATTTGCGGCCAACTTGCCGTCGTCATATTTAATCCATATTGCATATATATGTACACACTAAATAAAATCGTTGCTATCTATTAAAAAACTCCTCCAAGTCTTGCACGGTAAAAAAAACGATTTGTTTTTTCTTCCCCTTTATTTAACTCTTTATTTTATCTCAATTTTCCTACTGTGAGTGGAGAAAATGCCATTTTTCATATATTTCCATAATTCAATAAATGCAACATAATAATTGGGGCCAACTTCCCGTCGTCATATTTAATCCATATTGCATATATATGTACACACTAAATAAAATCGTTGCTATCTATTAAAAAACTCCTCCAAGTCTTGCACGGTACAAAAAACGATTTGTTTTTTCTTCCCCTTCATTTAACTCTATATTTTATCTCAATTTTCCTACTGTGAGTGGAGAAAATGCCAATTTTCATTTATTTCCATAATTCAATATATGCCACAAAATAATTGGGGCCAACTTCCCGTCGTCATATTTAATCCATATTGCATATATATGTACACACTAAATAAAATCGTTGCTATCTATTAAAAAACTCCTCCAAGTCTTGCACGGTACAATAAAAGATTTGTTTTTTCTTCCTCTTTATTTAACTCTTTATTTTATCTCAATTTTCCTACTGTGAGTGGAGAAAATGGCATTTTTCATATATTTCCATAATTCAAAATATGTGCTGCCAACTTCACGTCGTCATATTTAATCCATATTGCATATATATGTACACACTAAATAAAATCGTTGCTATCTATTCAAAAACTCCTCCAATTCTTGCAAGTTACAAAAAACGATTTGTTTATTTTTCCCATTCATTTAACTCTTTCTTTAATCTCAATTTTCCTACTGTGAGTGGAGAAAATGCCATTTTTCATATATTTCCATAATTCAATATATGCCACAAAATAATTGGGGCCATTTTCCCGTCGTCATATTTAATCCATATTGCATATATATGTACACACTAAATAAAATCGTTGCTATCTATTCAAAAACTCCTCCAAGTCTTGCACGGTACAAAAAAGATTTGTTTTTTCTTCCCATTTATTTAACTCTTGATTTTATCTCAATTTTCCTACTGTGAGTGGAGAAATAGCATTTTTCATATATTTCCATAATTCAATAAATGCAACAAAATAATTGGGGCCAACTTCACGTCGTCATATTTAATCCATATTGCATATATATGTACACACTAAATAAAATCGTTGCTATCTATTAAAAAACTCCTCCAAGTCTTGCACGGTACAAAAAACGATTTGTTTTTTCTTCACCTTCATTTAACTCTTTATTTTATCTCAATTTTCATACTGTGAGTGGAGAAAATGGCATTTTTCATATATTTCCATAATTCAATAAATGCAACAAAATATGTGCGGCCAACTTCCCGACGTCATATTTAATCCATATTGCATATATATGTACACACTAAATAAAATCGTTGCTATCTATTCAAAAACTCCTCCAAGTCTTGCACGTTACAAAAAACGATTTGTTTTTTCTTCCCCATAATTTAACTCTTTATTTTATCTCAATTTTCCTACTGTGAGTGGAGAAAATGCCATTTTTGATATATTTCCATAATTCAATAAATGCAACAAAATATGTGATGCAAACTTCGCGTCGTCATATTTAATCCGTATTGCATATATATGTACACACTAAATAAAATCGTTGCTATGTATTCAAAAACTCCTCCAAGTCTTGCGCGGTACAAAAAACGATTTGTTTTTTCTTCCTCATCATTTAACTCTTTATTTTATCTCAATTTTCCTACTGTGAGTGGAGAAAATGCCATTTTTCATATATTTCCATAATTCAATAAATGCAACAAAATAATTGGGGCCAACTTCACGTCGTCACATTAAATCCATATTGCATATATATAAACACACTAAATATATCGTTGCTGTCTATTCAAAAACTCCTCCAAGTTTTGCACGGTACAAAAAACGATTTGTTTTTTCTTCCCCTTTATTAAACTCTTTATTTTATCTCAATTTTCCTACTGTGAGTGGAGAAAATGCCATTTTTCATATATTTCCATAATTCAATAAATGCAACAAAATATTTGCGGCCAACTTCACGTCGTCATATTTAATCCATATTGCATATATATGTACACACTAAATAAAATCGTTGCTATCTATTAAAAAACTCCTCCAAGTCTTGCACGGTACAAAAAACGATTTGTTTTTCTTCCCCTTTATTTAACTCTTTATTTTATCTCAATTTTCCTACTGTGAGTGGAGAAAATGCCATTTTTCATATATTTCCATAATTCAATAAATGCAACAAAATAATTGGGGCCAACTTCACGTCGTCATATTTAATCCATATTGCATATATATGAACACACTTAATAAAATCGTTGCTAACTATTCAAAAACTCCTCCAAGTCTTGCACGGTACAAAAAACGATTGGTTTTTTCTTCCCCTTCATTTAACTCTTTATTTTATCTCAATTTTCCTACTGTGAGTGGAGAAAATGGCATTTTTCATATATTTCCATAATTCAATAAATGCAACAAAATAATTGGGGCCAACTTCCCGTCGTCACATTTAATCTATATTGCATATATATGTACACACTAAATAAAATCGTTGCTATCTATTAAAAAACTCCTCCAAGTCTTGCACGGTACAAAAAACGATTTGTTTTTTCTTCACCTTCATTTAACTCTTTATTTTATCTCAATTTTCATACTGTGAGTGGCATTTTTCATATATTTCCATAATTCAATAAATGCAACAAAATATGTGCGGCCAACTTCACGTCGTCATATTTAATCCATATTGCATATATATGTACACACTAAATAAAATCGTTGCTATCTATTCAAAAACTCCTCCAAGTCTTGCACGGTACAAAAAACGATTTGTTTTTTCTTCCCCATAATTTAACTCTTTATTTTATCTCAATTTTCCTACTGTGAGTGGAAAAAATGCCATTTTTCATATATTTCCATAATTCAATAAATGCAACAAAATATTTGCGGCCAACTTCACGTCGTCATATTTAATCCATATTGCATATATATGTACACACTAAATAAAATCGTTGCTATCTATTCAAAAACTCCTCCAAGTCTTGCACGGTACAAAAAACGATTGGTTTTTTCTTCCCCTTCATTTAACTCTTTATTTTATCTCAATTTTCCTACTGTGAGTGGAGAAAATGGCATTTTTCATATATTTCCATAATTCAATAAATGCAACAAAATAATTGGGGCCAACTTCCCGTCGTCATATTTAATCCATATTGCATATATATGTACACACTAAATAAAATCGTTGCTATCTATTAAAAAACTCCTCCAAGTCTTGCACGGTACAAAAAACGATTTGTTTATTTTTCCCATTCATTTAACTCTTTCTTTAATCTCAATTTTCATACTGTGAGTGGAGAAAATGCCACTTTTCATATATTTCCATAACTCAATAAATGCAACAAAATATTTGCGGCCAACTTCACGTCGTCATATTTAATCCATATTGCATATATATGTACACACTATATAAAATCGTTGCTATCTATTCAAAAACGCCTCCAAGGCTTGCGCGGTACAAAAAACGATTTGTTTTTTCTTCCTCATCATTTAACTCTTTATTTTATCTCAATTTTCCTACTGTGAGTGGAGAAAATGCCATTTTTCATATATTTCCATAATTCAATAAATGCAACAAAATATTTGCGGCCAACTTCACGTCGTCATATTTAATCCATATTGCATATATATGTACACACTAAATAAAATCGTAGCTATCTATTAAAAAACTCCTCCAAGTCTTGCACGGTACAAAAAACGATTTGTTTTTTCTTCCCCTTCATTTAACTCTTTATTTTATCTCAATTTTCATACTGTGAGTGGAGAAAATGCCATTTTTCATATATTTCCATAATTCAATAAATGCAACAAAATATGTGCGGCCAACTTCACGTCGTCATATTAAATCCATATTGCATATATATGTACACACTAAATAAAATCGTTGCTATCTATTCAAAAACTCCTCCAAGTCTTGCACGGTACAAAAAACGATTGGTTTTTTCTTCCCCTTCATTTAACTCTTTATTTTATCTCAATTTTCATACTGTGAGTGGAGAAAATGGCATTTTTCATATATTTCCATAATTCAATAAATGCAACAAAATATTTGCGGCCAACTTCACGTCGTCATATTTAATCCATATTGCATATATATGTACACACTAAATAAAATCGTTGCTATCTATTCAAAAACTCCTCCAAGTCTTGCGCGGTACAAAAAACGATTTGTTTTTTCTTCCTCATCATTTAACTCTTTATTTTATCTCAATTTTCCTACTGTGAGTGGAGAAAATGCCATTTTTCATATATTTCCATAATTCAATAATTGCAACAAAATATTTGCGGCCAACTTCACGTCGTCATATTTAATCCATATTGCATATATATGTACACACTAAATAAAATCGTTGCTATCTATTAAAAAACTCCTCCAAGTCTTGCACGGTACAAAAAACGATTTGTTTCTTCTTCACCTTCATTTAACTCTTTATTTTATCTCAATTTTCATACTGTGAGTGGAGAAAATGCCATTTTTCATATATTTCCATAATTCAATAAATGCAACAAAATATGTGCGGCCAACTTCACGTCGTCATATTTAATCCATATTGCATATATATGTACACACTAAATAAAATCGTTGCTATCTATTAAAAAACTCCTCCAAGTCTTGCACGGTACAAAAAACGATTGGTTTTTTCTTCCCCTTCATTTAACTCTTTATTTTATCTCAATTTTCCTACTGTGAGTGGAGAAAATGGCATTTTTCATATATTTCCATAATTCAATAAATGCAACAAAATAATTGGGGCCAACTTCACGTCGTCACATTAAATCCATATTGCATATATATGAACACACTAAATAAAATCGTTGCTGTCTATTCAAAAACTCCTCCAAGTTTTGCACGGTACAAAAAACGATTTGTTTTTTCTTCCCCTTTATTAAACTCTTTATTTTATCTCAATTTTCCTACTGTGAGTGGATAAAATGGCATTTTTCATATATTTCCATAATTCAATAAATGCAACAAAATATGTGCGGTCAACTTCACGTCGTCATATTTAATCCATATTGCATTTACTCTTTATTTTATCTCAATTTTCCTACTGTGAGTGGAGAAAATGCCATTTTTCATATATTTCCACAATTCAATAAATGCAACAAAATATTTGCGGCCAACTTCACGTCGACATATTTAATCCATATTGCATATATATGTACACACTAAATAAAATCGTTGCTATCAATTAAAAAACTCCTCCAAGTCTTGCACGGTACAAAAAACGATTTGTTTTTTCTTCCCATTCATTTAACTCTTTCTTCAATCTAAATTTTCCTACTGTGAGTGGAGAAAATGCCATTTTTCTTATATTTCCATAATTCAATAAATAAACCAAAAAAATGTGCGTCCAACTTCACGTCGTCACATTTAATCCATATTGCATATATATGTACACACTAAATAAAATCGTTGCTATCTTTTAATAAACTTCTCAAGTCTTTCACTTTACAAAACACGATTTGTTTTTTCATCCCCTTCATTTAACTCTTTATTTTATCTCAATTCTCCTACTGTGAGTGGAGAAAATGCCATAGTTCATATATTTCCATAATTCAATAAATGCACCAAAAAAATGTGCGGCCAACTTCACGTCGTCACATTTAATCCATATTGCATATATATGTACACACTAAATAAAATCATTGGTATCTATTAAAAATCTTCTCCAAGTCTTGCACGGTACAAAAAACGATTTGCTTTTTCATCCCCTTGATTTTACTCTTTCTTTTATCTCAATTTTCTTTCTTTGAGTGGAGAAAATGCCATTTTTCATATATTTCCATAATTCAATAAATGCAACAAAATATGTGCGGCCAACTTCACGTCGTCATATTTAATCCATATCGCATATATATGTACACACTAAATAAAATCGTTGCTATCTATTCAAAAACTCCTCCAAGTCTTGCACGGTACATAAGCGATTTGTTTTTTCTTCCCCTTCATTTAACTCTTTATTTCATCTCAATTTTCCTACTGTGAGTGGAGAAAATGCCATTTTTCATATATTTACATAATTCAATAAATGCAACAAAATATTTGCGGGCAACTTCACGTCGTCATACTTAATCCATATTGCATATATATGTACACACTAAATAAAATCGTTGCTATCTATTCAAAAACTCCTCCAAGTCTTGCACGGTACAAAAAACGATTTGTTTTTTCTTCCCCTTCATTTAACTCTTTATTTTATCTCAATTTTCCTACTGTGAGTGGAGAAAATGGCATTTTTCATATATTTCCATAATTCAATAAATGCAACAACATATGTGCGGCCAGCTTCACGTCGTCATATTTAATCCATATTGCATATATATGTACACACTAAATAAAATCGTTGCTATCTATTAAAAAACTCCTCCAAGTCTTGCACGATACAAAAAACGATTTGTTTTTTCTTCCCCTTCATTTAACTCTTTATTTTATCTCAATTTTCCTGTGTGTGGAGAAAATCCCATTTTTCATATATTTCCATAAATCAATAAATGCAACAAAATATTTGCGGCCAACTTCCCGTCGTCATATTTAATCCATATTGCATATATATGTACACACTAAATAAAATCGTTGCTATCTATTCAAAAACTCCTCCAAGTCTTGCACGGTACAAAAAACGATTGGTTTTTTCTTCCCCTTCATTTAACTCTTTATTTTATCTCAATTTTCATACTGTGAGTGGAGAAAATGGCATTTTTCATATATTTCCATAATTCAATAAATGCAACAAAATATTTGCGGCCAACTTCACGTCGTCATACTTAATCCATATTGCATATATATGTACACACTAAATAAAATCGTTGCTATCTATTAAAAAACTCCTCCAAGTCTTGCACGGTACAAAAAACGATTTGTTTTTTCTTCACCTTTATTTAACTCTTTATTTTATCTCAATTTTCATACTGTGAGTGGAGAAAATGCCATTTTTCATATATTTCCATAATTCAATAAATGCAACAAAATATGTGCGGCCAACTTCACGTCGTCATATTTAATCCATATCGCATATATATGTACACACTAAATAAAATCGTTGCTATCTATTCAAAAACTCCTCCAAGTCTTGCACGGTACAAAAAACGATTTGTTTTTTCTTCCCCTTCATTTAACTCTTTATTTTATCTCAATTTTCCTGTGTGTGGAGAAAATCCCATTTTTCATATATTTCCATAAATCAATAAATGCAACAAAATATTTGCGGCCAACTTCCCGTCGTCATATTTAATCCATATTGCATATATATGTACACACTAAATAAAATCGTTGCTATCTATTAAAAAACTCCTCCAAGTCTTGCACGATACAAAAAACGATTTGTTTTTTCTTCCCCTTCATTTAACTCTTTATTTTATCTCAATTTTCCTGTGTGTGGAGAAAATCCCATTTTTCATATATTTCCATAAATCAATAAATGCAACAAAATATTTGCGGCCAACTTCCCGTCGTCATATTTAATCCATATTGCATATATATGTACACACTAAATAAAATCGTTGCTATCTATTCAAAAACTCCTCCAAGTCTTGCACGGTACAAAAAACGATTGGTTTTTTCTTCCCCTTCATTTAACTCTTTATTTTATCTCAATTTTCATACTGTGAGTGGAGAAAATGGCATTTTTCATATATTTCCATAATTCAATAAATGCAACAAAATATGTGCGGCCAACTTCACGTCGTCATATTTAATCCAATTTGCATATATATGTACACACTAAATAAAATCGTTGCTATCTATTCAAAAACTCCTCCAAGTCTTGCACGGTACAAAAAACGATTTGTTTTTTCTTCCCCTTCATTTAACTCTTTATTTTATCTCAATTTTCCTACTGTGAGTGGAGAAAATGCCAATTTTCATATATTTCCATAATTCAATAATTGCAACAAAATATTTGCGGCCAACTTCCCGTCGTCATATTTAATCCATATTGCATATATATGTACACACTAAATAAAATCGTTGCTATCTATTCAAAAACTCCTCCAAGTCTTGCACGGTACAAAAAACGATTGGTTTTTTCTTCCCCTTCATTTAACTCTTTATTTTATCTCAATTTTCATACTGTGAGTGGAGAAAATGGCATTTTTCATATATTTCCATAATTCAATAAATGCAACAAAATATTTGCGGCCAACTTCACGTCGTCATATTTAATCCATATTGCATATATATGTACACACTAAATAAAATCGTTGCTATCTATTCAAAAACTCCTCCAAGTCTTGCGCGGTACAAAAAACGATTTGTTTTTTCTTCCTCATCATTTAACTCTTTATTTTATCTCAATTTTCCTACTGTGAGTGGAGAAAATGCCATTTTTCATATATTTCCATAATTCAATAATTGCAACAAAATATTTGCGGCCAACTTCACGTCGTCATATTTAATCCATATTGCATATATATGTACACACTAAATAAAATCGTTGCTATCTATTAAAAAACTCCTCCAAGTCTTGCACGGTACAAAAAACGATTTGTTTCTTCTTCACCTTCATTTAACTCTTTATTTTATCTCAATTTTCATACTGTGAGTGGAGAAAATGCCATTTTTCATATATTTCCATAATTCAATAAATGCAACAAAATATGTGCGGCCAACTTCACGTCGTCATATTTAATCCATATTGCATATATATGTACACACTAAATAAAATCGTTGCTATCTATTAAAAAACTCCTCCAAGTCTTGCACGGTACAAAAAACGATTGGTTTTTTCTTCCCCTTCATTTAACTCTTTATTTTATCTCAATTTTCCTACTGTGAGTGGAGAAAATGGCATTTTTCATATATTTCCATAATTCAATAAATGCAACAAAATAATTGGGGCCAACTTCACGTCGTCACATTAAATCCATATTGCATATATATGAACACACTAAATAAAATCGTTGCTGTCTATTCAAAAACTCCTCCAAGTTTTGCACGGTACAAAAAACGATTTGTTTTTTCTTCCCCTTTATTAAACTCTTTATTTTATCTCAATTTTCCTACTGTGAGTGGATAAAATGGCATTTTTCATATATTTCCATAATTCAATAAATGCAACAAAATATGTGCGGTTAACTTCACGTCGTCATATTTAATCCATATTGCATTTACTCTTTATTTTATCTCAATTTTCCTACTGTGAGTGGAGAAAATGCCATTTTTCATATATTTCCACAATTCAATAAATGCAACAAAATATTTGCGGCCAACTTCACGTCGACATATTTAATCCATATTGCATATATATGTACACACTAAATAAAATCGTTGCTATCAATTAAAAAACTCCTCCAAGTCTTGCACGGTACAAAAAACGATTTGTTTTTTCTTCCCATTCATTTAACTCTTTCTTCAATCTAAATTTTCCTACTGTGAGTGGAGAAAATGCCATTTTTCTTATATTTCCATAATTCAATAAATAAACCAAAAAAATGTGCGTCCAACTTCACGTCGTCACATTTAATCCATATTGCATATATATGTACACACTAAATAAAATCGTTGCTATCTTTTAATAAACTTCTCAAGTCTTTCACTTTACAAAACACGATTTGTTTTTTCATCCCCTTCATTTAACTCTTTATTTTATCTCAATTCTCCTACTGTGAGTGGAGAAAATGCCATAGTTCATATATTTCCATAATTCAATAAATGCACCAAAAAAATGTGCGGCCAACTTCACGTCGTCACATTTAATCCATATTGCATATATATGTACACACTAAATAAAATCATTGGTATCTATTAAAAATCTTCTCCAAGTCTTGCACGGTACAAAAAACGATTTGCTTTTTCATCCCCTTGATTTTACTCTTTCTTTTATCTCAATTTTCTTTCTTTGAGTGGAGAAAATGCCATTTTTCATATATTTCCATAATTCAATAAATGCAACAAAATATGTGCGGCCAACTTCACGTCGTCATATTTAATCCATATCGCATATATATGTACACACTAAATAAAATCGTTGCTATCTATTCAAAAACTCCTCCAAGTCTTGCACGGTACATAAGCGATTTGTTTTTTCTTCCCCTTCATTTAACTCTTTATTTCATCTCAATTTTCCTACTGTGAGTGGAGAAAATGCCATTTTTCATATATTTACATAATTCAATAAATGCAACAAAATATTTGCGGGCAACTTCACGTCGTCATACTTAATCCATATTGCATATATATGTACACACTAAATAAAATCGTTGCTATCTATTCAAAAACTCCTCCAAGTCTTGCACGGTACAAAAAACGATTTGTTTTTTCTTCCCCTTCATTTAACTCTTTATTTTATCTCAATTTTCCTACTGTGAGTGGAGAAAATGGCATTTTTCATATATTTCCATAATTCAATAAATGCAACAACATATGTGCGGCCAGCTTCACGTCGTCATATTTAATCCATATTGCATATATATGTACACACTAAATAAAATCGTTGCTATCTATTAAAAAACTCCTCCAAGTCTTGCACGATACAAAAAACGATTTGTTTTTTCTTCCCCTTCATTTAACTCTTTATTTTATCTCAATTTTCCTGTGTGTGGAGAAAATCCCATTTTTCATATATTTCCATAAATCAATAAATGCAACAAAATATTTGCGGCCAGCTTCACGTCGTCATATTTAATCCATATTGCATATATATGTACACACTAAATAAAATCGTTGCTATCTATTCAAAAACTCCTCCAAGTCTTGCACGGTACAAAAAACGATTGGTTTTTTCTTCCCCTTCATTTAACTCTTTATTTTATCTCAATTTTCATACTGTGAGTGGAGAAAATGGCATTTTTCATATATTTCCATAATTCAATAAATGCAACAAAATATTTGCGGCCAACTTCACGTCGTCATACTTAATCCATATTGCATATATATGTACACACTAAATAAAATCGTTGCTATCTATTAAAAAACTCCTCCAAGTCTTGCACGGTACAAAAAACGATTTGTTTTTTCTTCACCTTTATTTAACTCTTTATTTTATCTCAATTTTCATACTGTGAGTGGAGAAAATGCCATTTTTCATATATTTCCATAATTCAATAAATGCAACAAAATATGTGCGGCCAACTTCACGTCGTCATATTTAATCCATATCGCATATATATGTACACACTAAATAAAATCGTTGCTATCTATTCAAAAACTCCTCCAAGTCTTGCACGGTACAAAAAACGATTTGTTTTTTCTTCCCCTTCATTTAACTCTTTATTTTATCTCAATTTTCCTGTGTGTGGAGAAAATCCCATTTTTCATATATTTCCATAAATCAATAAATGCAACAAAATATTTGCGGCCAACTTCCCGTCGTCATATTTAATCCATATTGCATATATATGTACACACTAAATAAAATCGTTGCTATCTATTAAAAAACTCCTCCAAGTCTTGCACGATACAAAAAACGATTTGTTTTTTCTTCCCCTTCATTTAACTCTTTATTTTATCTCAATTTTCCTGTGTGTGGAGAAAATCCCATTTTTCATATATTTCCATAAATCAATAAATGCAACAAAATATTTGCGGCCAACTTCCCGTCGTCATATTTAATCCATATTGCATATATATGTACACACTAAATAAAATCGTTGCTATCTATTCAAAAACTCCTCCAAGTCTTGCACGGTACAAAAAACGATTGGTTTTTTCTTCCCCTTCATTTAACTCTTTATTTTATCTCAATTTTCATACTGTGAGTGGAGAAAATGGCATTTTTCATATATTTCCATAATTCAATAAATGCAACAAAATATGTGCGGCCAACTTCACGTCGTCATATTTAATCCAATTTGCATATATATGTACACACTAAATAAAATCGTTGCTATCTATTCAAAAACTCCTCCAAGTCTTGCACGGTACAAAAAACGATTTGTTTTTTCTTCCCCTTCATTTAACTCTTTATTTTATCTCAATTTTCCTACTGTGAGTGGAGAAAATGCCAATTTTCATATATTTCCATAATTCAATAATTGCAACAAAATATTTGCGGCCAACTTCCCGTCGTCATATTTAATCCATATTGCATATATATGTACACACTAAATAAAATCGTTGCTATCTATTAAAAAACTCCTCCAAGTCTTGCACGGTACAAAAAACGATTGGTTTTTTCTTCCCCTTCATTTAACTCTTTATTTTATCTCAATTTTCATACTGTGAGTGGAGAAAATGCCATTTTTCATATATTTCCATAATTCAATAAATGCAACAAAATATGTGCGGCCAACTTCACGTCGTCATATTTAATCCATATCGCATATATATGTACACACTAAATAAAATCGTTGCTATCTATTCAAAAACTCCTCCAAGTCTTGCACGGTACAAAAAACGATTGGTTTTTTCTTCCCCTTCATTTAACTCTTTATTTTATCTCAATTTTCCTACTGTGAGTGGAGAAAATCCCATTTTTCATATATTTCCATAAATCAATAAATGCAACAAAATATTTGCGGCCAACTTCACGTCGTCATATTTAATCCATATTGCATATATATGTACACACTAAATAAAATCATTGGTATCTATTAAAAATCTTCTCCAAGTCTTGCACGGTACAAAAAACGATTTGCTTTTTCATCCCCTTGATTTTACTCTTTCTTTTATCTCAATTTTCTTTCTGTGAGTGGAGAAAATGCCATTTTTCATATATTTCCATAATTCAATAAATGCAACAAAATATTTGCGGCCAGCTTCACGTTGTCATATTTAATCCATATTGCATATATATGTACACACTAAATAAAATTGTTGCTATCTTTTAATAAACTTCTCAAGTCTTGCACTTTACAAAACACGATTTGTTTTTTCATCCCCTTCATTTAACTCTTTATTTTATCTCAATTCTCCTAATGTGAGTGGAAAAAATGCCATAGTTCATATATTTCCATAATTCAATAAATGCACCAAAAAAATGTGCGGCCAACTTCACGTCGTCACATTTAATCCATATTGCATATATATGTACACACTAAATAAAATCATTGGTATCTATTAAAAATCTTCTCCAAGTCTTGCACGGTACAAAAAACGATTTGCTTTTTCATCCCCTTGATTTTACTCTTTCTTTTATCTCAATTTTCCTTCTGTGAGTGGAGAAAATGCCATTTTTCATATATTTCCATAATTCAATAAATGCAACATAATATGTGCGGCCAACGTCACGTTGTCATATTTAATCCATATTGCATATATATGTACACACTAAATAAAATTGTTGCTATCTTTTAATAAACTTCTCAAGTCTTGCACTTTACAAAACACGATTTGTTTTTTCATCCCCTTCATTTAACTCTTTATTTTATCTCAATTCTCCTAATGTGAGTGGAAAAAATGCCATAGTTAATATATTTCCATAATTCAATAAATGCAACAAAATATGTGCGGCCAACTTCACGTCGTCACATTTAATCCATATTGCATATATATGTACACACTAAATAAAATCGTTGCTATCTATTCAAAAACTCCTCCAAGTCTTGCACGGTACATAAGCGATTTGTTTTTTCTTCCCCTTCATTTAACTCTTTATTTCATCTCAATTTTCCTACTGTGAGTGGAGAAAATGCCATTTTTCATATATTTCCATAATTCAATAAATGCAACAAAATATTTGCGGGCAACTTCACGTCGTCATATTTAATCCATATGGCATATATATGTACACACTAAATAAAATCGTTGCTATCTATTCAAAAACTCCTCCAAGTCTTGCACGGTACAAAAAACGATTTGTTTTTTCTTCCCCTTCATTTAACTCTTTATTTTATCTCAATTTTCCTACTGTGAGTGGAGAAAATGGCATTTTTCATATATTTCCATAATTCAATAAATACAACAACATATGTGCGGCCAGCTTCACGTCGTCATATTTAATCCATATTGCATATATATGTACACACTAAATAAAATCGTTGCTATCTATTCAAAAACTCCTCCAAGTCTTGCACGGTACAAAAAACGATTGGTTTTTTCTTCCCCTTCATTTAACTCTTTATTTTATCTCAATTTTCATACTGTGAGTGGAGAAAATGGCATTTTTCATATATTTCCATAATTCAATAAATGCAACAAAATATTTGCGGCCAACTTCACGTCGTCATATTTAATCCATATTGCATATATATGTACACACTAAATAAAATCGTTGCTATCTATTAAAAAACTCCTCCAAGTCTTGCACGATACAAAAAACGATTTGTTTTTTCTTCCCCTTCATTTAACTCTTTATTTTATCTCAATTTTCCTGTGTGTGGAGAAAATCCCATTTTTCATATATTTCCATAAATCAATAAATGCAACAAAATATTTGCGGCCAACTTCCCGTCGTCATATTTAATCCATATTGCATATATATGTACACACTAAATAAAATCGTTGCTATCTATTCAAAAACTCCTCCAAGTCTTGCACGATACAAAAAACGATTTGTTTTTTTTTCCCCTTTATTTAACTCTATATTTTATCTCAATTTTCCTACTGTGAGTGGAGAAAATGCCATTTTTCATATATTTCCATAATTCAATAAATGCAACAAAATATTTGCGGCCAACTTCACGTCGTCATATTTAATCCATATTGCATATATATGTACACACTAAATAAAATCGTTGCTATCTATTAAAAAACTCCTCCAAGTCTTGCACGGTACAAAAAACGATTTGTTTTTTCTTCACCTTTATTTAACTCTTTATTTTATCTCAATTTTCATACTGTGAGTGGAGAAAATGCCATTTTTCATATATTTCCATAATTCAATAAATGCAACAAAATATGTGCGGCCAACTTCACGTCGTCATATTTAATCCATATCGCATATATATGTACACACTAAATAAAATCGTTGCTATCTATTCAAAAACTCCTCCAAGTCTTGCACGGTACAAAAAACGATTGGTTTTTTCTTCCCCTTCATTTAACTCTTTATTTTATCTCAATTTTCCTACTGTGAGTGGAGAAAATGGCATTTTTCATATATTTCCATAATTCAATAAATGCAACAACATATGTGCGGCCAGCTTCACGTCGTCATATTTAATCCATATTGCATATATATGTACACACTAAATAAAATCGTTGCTATCTTTTAAAAAACTCCTCCAAGTCTTGCACGATACAAAAAACGATTTGTTTTTTCTTCCCCTTCATTTAACTCTTTATTTTATCTCAATTTTCCTGTGTGTGGAGAAAATCCCATTTTTCATATATTTCCATAAATCAATAAATGCAACAAAATATTTGCGGCCAACTTCCCGTCGTCATATTTAATCCATATTGCATATATATGTACACACTAAATAAAATCGTTGCTATCTATTCAAAAACTCCTCCAAGTCTTGCACGGTACAAAAAACGATTGGTTTTTTCTTCCCCTTCATTTAACTCTTTATTTTATCTCAATTTTCATACTGTGAGTGGAGAAAATGGCATTTTTCATATATTTCCATAATTCAATAAATGCAACAAAATATGTGCGGCCAACTTCACGTCGTCATATTTAATCCATATTGCATATATATGTACACACTAAATAAAATCGTTGCTATCTATTCAAAAACTCCTCCAAGTCTTGCACGGTACAAAAAACGATTTGTTTTTTCTTCCCCTTCATTTAACTCTTTATTTTATCTCAATTTTCCTACTGTGAGTGGAGAAAATGCCAATTTTCATATATTTCCATAATTCAATAATTGCAACAAAATATTTGCGGCCAACTTCCCGTCGTCATATTTAATCCATATTGCATATATATGTACACACTAAATAAAATCGTTGCTATCTATTAAAAAACTCCTCCAAGTCTTGCACGGTACAAAAAACGATTTGTTTTTTCTTCACCTTTATTTAACTCTTTATTTTATCTCAATTTTCATACTGTGAGTGGAGAAAATGCCATTTTTCATATATTTCCATAATTCAATAAATGCAACAAAATATGTGCGGCCAACTTCACGTCGTCATATTTAATCCATATCGCATATATATGTACACACTAAATAAAATCGTTGCTATCTATTAAAAAACTCCTCCAAGTCTTGCACGGTACAAAAAACGATTTGTTTTTTCTTCCCCTTCATTTAACTCTTTATTTTATCTCAATTTTCCTACTGTGAGTGGAGAAAATGCCAATTTTCATATATTTCCATAATTCAATAATTGCAACAAAATATTTGCGGCCAACTTCCCGTCGTCATATTTAATCCATATTGCATATATATGTACACACTAAATAAAATCGTTGCTATCTATTAAAAAACTCCTCCAAGTCTTGCACGGTACAAAAAACGATTTGTTTTTTCTTCACCTTTATTTAACTCTTTATTTTATCTCAATTTTCATACTGTGAGTGGAGAAAATGCCATTTTTCATATATTTCCATAATTCAATAAATGCAACAAAATATGTGCGGCCAACTTCACGTCGTCATATTTAATCCATATCGCATATATATGTACACACTAAATAAAATCGTTGCTATCTATTCAAAAACTCCTCCAAGTCTTGCACGGTACAAAAAACGATTGGTTTTTTTTCCCCTTCATTTCACTCTTTATTTTATCTCAATTTTCATACTTTGAGTGGAGAAAATGGCATTTTTCATATATTTCCATAATTCAATAAATGCAACAAAATATTTGCGGCCAACTTCACGTCGTCATATTTAATCCATATTGCATATATATGTACACACTAAATAAAATCGTTGCTATCTATTAAAAAACTCCTCCAAGTCTTGCACGATACAAAAAACGATTTGTTTTTTCTTCCCCTTTATTTAACTCTTTATTTTATCTCAATTTTCCTACTGTGAGTGGAGAAAATGGCATTTTTCATATATTTCCATAATTCAATATATGCAACAAAATCTGTGCGGACAACTTCACGTCGTCATATTTAATCCATATTGCATTTACTCTTTATTTCATCTCAATTTTCCTACTGTGAGTGGAGAAAATGCCATTTTTCATATATTTCCATAATTCAATAAATGCAACAAAATATTTGCGGCCAACTTCACGTCGTCATATTTAATCCATATTGCATATATATGTACACACTAAATAAAATCGTTGCTATCTATTAAAAAACTCCTCCAAGTCTTGCACGGTACAAAAAACGATTTGTTTTTTCTTCCCCTTTATTTAACTCTTTATTTTATCTAAATTTTCCTACTGTGAGTGGAGAAAATGGCATTTTTCATATATTTCCATAATTCAATAAATGCAAGAAAATATTTGCGGCCAACTTCCCGTCGTCATATTTAATCCATATTGCATATATATGTACACACTAAATAAAATCGTTGCTATCTATTAAAAAACTCCTCCAAGTCTTGCACGGTACAAAAAACGATTTGTTTTTTCTTCCCCTTCATTTAACTCTTTATTTTATCTCAATTTTCCCACTGTGAGTGGAGCAAATGCCATTTTTCATATATTTCCATAATTCAATAGATGCAACAAAATATTTGCGGCCAACTTCCCGTCGTCATATTTAATCCCTACTGCATATATATGAACACACTAAATAAAATCGTTGCTATCTATTAAATATCTCCTCCAAGTCTTGCACGGTAAAAAAAACGATTTGTTTTTTCTTCCGCTTTATTTAACTCTTTATTTTATCTCAATTTTCCTACTGTGAGTGGATAAATTGGCATTTTTCATATATTTCCATAATTCAATAAATGCAACAAAATATTTGCGGCCAACTTCACGTCGTCATATTTAATCCATATTGCATATATATGTACACACTAAATAAAATCGTTGCTATCTATTCAAAAACTCCTCCAAGTCTTGCACGGTACAAAAAACGATTGGTTTTTTCTTCCCCTTCATTTAACTCTTTATTTTATCTCAATTTTCCTACTGTGAGTGGAGAAAATGGCATTTTTCATATATTTCCATAATTCAATAAATGCAACAAAATAATTGGGGCCAACTTCCCGTCGTCATATTTAATCCATATTGCATATATATGTACACACTAAATAAAATCGTTGCTATCTATTAAAAAACTCCTCCAAGTCTTGCACGGTACAAAAAACGATTTGTTTATTTTTCCCATTCATTTAACTCTTTCTTTAATCTCAATTTTCATACTGTGAGTGGAGAAAATGCCACTTTTCATATATTTCCATAACTCAATAAATGCAACAAAATATTTGCGGCCAACTTCACGTCGTCATATTTAATCCATATTGCATATATATGTACACACTAAATAAAATCGTTGCTATCTATTAAAAAACTCCTCCAAGTCTTGCGCGATACAAAAAACGATTTGTTTTTTCTTCCCCTTTATTTAACTCTTTATTTTATCTCAATTTTCCTACTGTGAGTGGAGAAAATGGCATTTTTCATATATTTCCATAATTCAATAAATGCAAGAAAATATTTGCGGCCAACTTCCCGTCGTCATATTTAATCCATATTGCATATATATGTACACACTAAATAAAATCGTTGCTATCTATTAAAAAACTCCTCCAAGTCTTGCACGGTACAAAAAACGATTTGTTTTTTCTTCCCCTTCATTTAACTCTTTATTTTATCTCAATTTTCCTACTGTGAGTGGAGAAAATGGCATTTTTCATATATTTCCATAATTCAATAAATGCAAGAAAATATTTGCGGCCAACTTCCCGTCGTCATATTTAATCCATATTGCATATATATGTACACACTAAATAAAATCGTTGCTATCTATTAAAAAACTCCTCCAAGTCTTGCGCGGTACAAAAAACGATTTGTTTTTTCTTCCTCATCATTTAACTCTTTATTTTATCTCAATTTTCCTACTGTGAGTGGAGAAAATGACATTTTTCATATATTTCCATAGTTCAATAAATGCAACAAAATATTTGCGGCCAACTTCACGTCGACATATTTAATCCATATTGCATATATATGTACACACTAAATAAAATCGTTGCTATCTATTCAAAAACTCCTCCAAGTCTTGCACGGTACAAAAAACGATTTGTTTTTTCTTCCCCTTCATTTAACTCTTTATTTTATCTCAATTTTCCTACTGTGAGTGGAGAAAATGCCATTTTTCATATATTTCCATAATTCAATAAATGCAACAACATATGTGCGGCCAGCTTCACGTCGTCATATTTAATCCATATTGCATATATATGTACACACTAAATAAAATCGTTGCTATCTATTCAAAAACTCCTCCAAGTCTTGCACGGTACAAAAAACGATTTGTTTTTTCTTCCCCTTCATTTAACTCTTTATTTTATCTCAATTTTCCTACTGTGAGTGGAGAAAATGGCATTTTTCATATATTTCCATAATTCAATATATGCAACAAAATCTGTGCGGACAACTTCACGTCGTCATATTTAATCCATATTGCATATATATGTACACACTAAATAAAATCGTTGCTATCTATTAAAAAACTCCTCCAAGTCTTGCACGATACAAAAAACGATTTGTTTTTTCTTCCCCTTCATTTAACTCTTTATTTCATCTCAATTTTCCTACTGTGAGTGGAGAAAATGCCATTTTTCATATATTTCCATAATTCAATAAATGCAACAACATATGTGCGGCCAGCTTCACGTCGTCATATTTAATCCATATTGCATATATATGTACACACTAAATAAAATCGTTGCTATCTATTAAAAAACTCCTCCAAGTCTTGCACGATACAAAAAACGATTTGTTTTTTCTTCCCCTTCATTTAACTCTTTATTTCATCTCAATTTTCCTACTGTGAGTGGAAAAAATGCCATAGTTCATATATTTCCATAATTCAATAAATGCAACAAAATATGTGCGGCCAACTTCACGTCGTCACATTTAATCCATATTGCATATATATGTACACACTAAATAAAATCGTTGCTATCTATTTAAAAACTCCTCCAAGTCTTGCACGGTACATAAGCGATTTGTTTTTTCTTCCCCTTCATTTAACTCTTTATTTCATCTCAATTTTCCTACTGGGAGTGGAGAAAATGCCATTTTTCATATATTTCCATAATTCAATAAATGCAACAAAATATTTGTGGGCAACTTCACGTCGTCATACTTAATCCATATTGCATATATATGTACACACTAAATAAAATCGTTGCTATCTATTCAAAAACTCCTCCAAGTCTTGCACGGTACAAAAAACGATTTGTTTTTTCTTCCCCTTCATTTAACTCTTTATTTCATCTCAATTTTCCTGTGAGTGGAGAAAATGCCATTTTTCATATATTTCCATAAATCAATAAATGCAACAAAATATTTGCGGCCAACTTCCCGTCGTCATATTTAATCCATATTGCATATATATGTACACACTAAATAAAATCGTTGCTATCTATTCAAAAACTCCTCCAATTCTTGCACGTTACAAAAAACGATTTGTTTATTTTTCCCATTCATTTAACTCTTTCTTTAATCTCAATTTTCATACTGTGAGTGGAGAAAATTCCATTTTTCATATATTTCCATAACTCAATAATTGCAACAAAATATTTGCGGCCAACTTCACGTCGTCATATTTAATCCATATTGCATATATATGTACACACTAAATAAAATCGTTGCTATCTATTAAAAAACTCCTCCAAGTCTTGCACGGTACAAAAAACGATTTGTTTTTTCTTCCCCTTCATTTAACTCTTTATTTTATCTCAATTTTCCTACTGTGAGTGGAGAAAATGCCATTTTTCATATATTTCCATAATTCAATAAATGCAAAAAAATATGTGCGGCCAACTTCACGTCGTCATATTTAATCCATATTGCATATATATGTACACACTAAATAAAATCGTTGCTATCTATTCAAAAACTCCTCCAAGTCTTGCACGGTACAAAAAACGATTGGTTTTTTCTTCCCCTTCATTTAATTCTTTATTTTATCTCAATTTTCATACTGTGAGTGGAGAAAATGGCATTTTTCATATATTTCCATAATTCAATAAATGCAACAAAATATTTGCGGCCAACTTCACGTCGTCACATTTAATCCATATTGCATATATATGTACACACTAAATAAAATCGTTGCTATCTATTCAAAAACTCCTCCAAGTCTTGCACGGTACAAAAAACGATTTGTTTTTTCTTCCCCTTCATTAAACTCTTTATTTTATCTCAATTTTCCTACTGTGAG
This sequence comes from Hirtodrosophila cameraria, assembly GCA_949708635.1. Lineage (NCBI taxonomy): Eukaryota > Metazoa > Arthropoda > Insecta > Diptera > Drosophilidae > Hirtodrosophila > Hirtodrosophila cameraria. The sequence continues at coordinate 52,413,777 of OX453089.1, forward strand.
TGGAGAAAATGCCAATTTTCATATATTTCCATAATTCAATATATGCCACAAAATAATTGGGGCCAACTTCCCGTCGTCATATTTAATCCATATTGCATATATATGTACACACTAAATAAAATCGTTGCTATCTATTAAAAAACTCCTCCAAGTCTTGCGCGGTACAAAAAACGATTTGTTTTTTCTTCCTCATCATTTAACTCTTTATTTTATCTCAATTTTCCTACTGTGAGTGGAGAAAATGGCATTTTTCATATATTTCCATAATTCAATAAATGCAACAAAATATTTGCGGCCAACTTCACGTCGACATATTTAATCCATATTGCATATATATGTACACACTAAATAAAATCGTTGCTATCTATTCAAAAACTCCTCCAAGTCTTGCACGGTACATAAGCGATTTGTTTTTTCTTCCCCTTCATTTAACTCTTTATTTCATCTCAATTTTCCTACTGTGAGTGGAGAAAATGCCATTTTTCATATATTTCCATAATTCAATAAATGCAACAACATATGTGCGGCCAACTTCACGTCGTCATATTTAATCCACATTGCATATATATGTACACAAAAAATAAAATCGTTGCTATCTATTCAAAAACTCCTCCAAGTCTTGCGCGGTACAAAAAACGATTTGTTTTTTCTTCCTCATCATTTAACTCTTTATTTTATCTCAATTTTCCTACTGTGAGTGGAGAAAATGGCATTTTTCATATATTTCCATAATTCAATAAATGCAACAAAATATTTGCGGCCAACTTCACGTCGACATATTTAATCCATATTGCATATATATGTACACACTAAATAAAATCGTTGCTATCTATTCAAAAACTCCTCCAAGTCTTGCACGGTACATAAGCGATTTGTTTTTTCTTCCCCTTCATTTAACTCTTTATTTCATCTCAATTTTCCTACTGTGAGTGGAGAATATGGCATTTTTCATATATTTCCATAATTCAATAAATGCAACAAAATATTTGCGGCCAACTTCACGTCGTCATTCTTAATCCATATTGCATATATATGTACACACTAAATAAAATCGTTGCTATCTATTCAAAAACTCCTCCAAGTCTTGCACGGTACAGAAAACGATTTGTTTTTTCTTCCCCTTCATTTAACTCTTTATTTTATCTCAATTTTCCTGTGAGTGGAGAAAATGCCATTTTTCATATATTTCCATAAATCAATAAATGCAACAAAATATTTGCGGCCAACTTCCCGTCGTCATATTTAATCCATATTGCATATATATGTACACACTAAATAAAATCGTTGCTATCTTTTCAAAAACTCCTCCAATTCTTGCACGTTACAAAAAACGATTTGTTTATTTTTCCTATTCATTTAACTCTTTCTTTAATCTCAATTTTCATACTGTGAGTGGAGAAAATTCCATTTTTCATATATTTCCATAACTCAATAAATGCAACAAAATATTTGCGGCCAACTTCACGTCGTCATATTTAATCCATATTGCATATATATGTACACACTAAATAAAATCGTTGCTATCTATTAAAAAACTCTTCCAAGTCTTGCACGGTACAAAAAACGATTTGTTTTTTCTTCCCCTTCATTTAACTCTTTATTTTATCTCAATTTTCCTACTGTGAGTGGAGAAAATGCCATTTTTCATATATTTCCATAATTCAATAAATGCAAGAAAATATTTGCGGCCAACTTCCCGTCGTCATATTTAATCCATATTGCATATATATGTACACACTAAATAAAATCGCAGCTATCTATTAAAAAACTCCTCCAAGTCTTGCACGGTACAAAAAACGATTTGTTTTTTCTTCCCCTTCATTTAACTCTTTATTTTATCTCAATTTTCCTACTGTGAGTGGAGCAAATGCCATTTTTCATATATTTCCATAATTCAATAAATGCAACAAAATATTTGCGGCCAACTTCCCGTCGTCATATTTAATCCCTACTGCATATATATGAACACACTAAATAAAATCGTTGCTATCTATTAAATAACTCCTCCAAGTCTTGCACGGTAAAAAAAACGATTTGTTTTTTCTTCCCCTTTATTTAACTCTTTATTTTATCTCAATTTTCCTACTGTGAGTGGATAAAATGGCATTTTTCATATATTTCCATAATTCAATAAATGCAACAAAATATTTGCGGCCAACTTCACGTCGTCATATTTAATCCATATTGCATATATATGTACACAAAAAATAAAATCGTTGCTATCTATTCAAAAACTCCTCCAAGTCTTGCGCGGTACAAAAAACGATTTGTTTTTTCTTCCTCATCATTTAACTCTTTATTTTATCTCAATTTTCCTACTGTGAGTGGAGAAAATGGCATTTTTCATATATTTCCATAATTCAATAAATGCAACAAAATATTTGCGGCCAACTTCACGTCGACATATTTAATCCATATTGTATATATATGTACACACTAAATAAAATCGTTGCTATCTATTCAAAAACTCCTCCAAGTCTTGCACGGTACATAAGCGATTTGTTTTTTCTTCCCCTTCATTTAACTCTTTATTTCATCTCAATTTTCCTACTGTGAGTGGAGAAAATGCCATTTTTCATATATTTCCATAATTCAATAAATGCAACAAAATATTTGCGGCCAACTTCACGTCGTCATACTTAATCCATATTGCATATATATGTACACACTAAATAAAATCGTTGCTATCTATTCAAAAACTCCTCCAAGTCTTGCACGGTACAAAAAACGATTTGTTTTTTCTTCCCCTTCATTTAACTCTTTATTTTATCTCAATTTTCCTACTGTGAGTGGAGAAAATGCCATTTTTCATATATTTCCATAATTCAATAAATGCAACAACATATGTGCGGCCAGCTTCACGTCGTCATATTTAATCCATATTGCATATATATGTACACACTAAATAAAATCGTTGCTATCTATTCAAAAACTCCTCCAAGTCTTGCACGGTACAAAAAACGATTTGTTTTTTCTTCCCCTTCATTTAACTCTTTATTTTATCTCAATTTTCCTACTGTGAGTGGAGCAAATGCCATTTTTCATATATTTCCATAATTCAATAAATGCAACAAAATATTTGCGGCCAACTTCCCGTCGTCATATTTAATCCCTACTGCATATATATGAACACACTAAATAAAATCGTTGCTATCTATTAAATAACTCCTCCAAGTCTTGCACGGTAAAAAAAACGATTTGTTTTTTCTTCCCCTTTATTTAACTCTTTATTTTATCTCAATTTTCCTACTGTGAGTGGATAAAATGGCATTTTTCATATATTTCCATAATTCAATAAATGCAACAAAATATTTGCGGCCAACTTCACGTCGTCATATTTAATCCATATTGCATATATATGTACACAAAAAATAAAATCGTTGCTATCTATTCAAAAACTCCTCCAAGTCTTGCGCGGTACAAAAAACGATTTGTTTTTTCTTCCTCATCATTTAACTCTTTATTTTATCTCAATTTTCCTACTGTGAGTGGAGAAAATGGCATTTTTCATATATTTCCATAATTCAATAAATGCAACAAAATATTTGCGGCCAACTTCACGTCGACATATTTAATCCATATTGTATATATATGTACACACTAAATAAAATCGTTGCTATCTATTCAAAAACTCCTCCAAGTCTTGCACGGTACATAAGCGATTTGTTTTTTCTTCCCCTTCATTTAACTCTTTATTTCATCTCAATTTTCCTACTGTGAGTGGAGAAAATGCCATTTTTCATATATTTCCATAATTCAATAAATGCAACAAAATATTTGCGGCCAACTTCACGTCGTCATACTTAATCCATATTGCATATATATGTACACACTAAATAAAATCGTTGCTATCTATTCAAAAACTCCTCCAAGTCTTGCACGGTACAAAAAACGATTTGTTTTTTCTTCCCCTTCATTTAACTCTTTATTTTATCTCAATTTTCCTACTGTGAGTGGAGAAAATGCCATTTTTCATATATTTCCATAATTCAATAAATGCAACAACATATGTGCGGCCAGCTTCACGTCGTCATATTTAATCCATATTGCATATATATGTACACACTAAATAAAATCGTTGCTATCTATTAAAAAACTCCTCCAAGTCTTGCACGATACAAAAAACGATTTGTTTTTTCTTCCCCTTCAATTAACTCTTTATTTTATCTCAATTTTCCTGTGAGTGGAGAAAATGCCATTTTTCATATATTTCCATAATTCAATAAATGCAAAAAAATATGTGCGGCCAACTTCACGTCGTCATATTTAATCCATATTGCATATATATGTACACACTAAATAAAATCGCTGCTATCTATTAAAAAACTCCTCCAAGTCTTGCACGGTACAAAAAACGATTTGTTTTTTCTTCCCCTTCATTAAACTCTTTATTTTATCTCAATTTTCCTACTGTGAGTGGAGAAAATGCCATTTTTCATATATTTCCATAATTCAATAAATGCAAAAAAACATGTGCGGCCAACTTCACGTCGTCATATTTAATGCATATTGCATATATATGTACACACTAAATAAAATCGTTGCTATCTATTAAAAAACTCCTCCAAGTCTTGCACGGTACAAAAAACGATTTGTTTTTTCTTCACCTTTATTTAACTCTTTATTTTATCTCAATTTACCTACTGTGAGTGGAGAAAATGCCATTTTTCATATATTTCCATAATTCAATAAATGCAACAAAATATGTGCGGCCAACTTCACGTCGTCATATTTAATCCATATTGCATATATATGTACATACTAAAATTCAATAAATGCAACAACATATGTGCGGCCAGCTTCACGTCGTCAAATTTAATCCATATTGCATATATATGTACACACTAAATAAAATCGTTGCTATCTATCCAAAAACTCCTCCAAGTCTTGCACGGTACAAAAAACGATTTGTTTTTTCTTCCCCTTCATTTAACTCTTTATTTCATCTCAATTTTCCTACTGTGAGTGGAGAAAATGCCATTTTTCATATATTTCCATAATTCAATAAATGCAACAAAATATTTGCGGCCAACTTCACGTCGTCATACTTAATCCATATTGCATATATATGTACACACTAAATAAAATCGTTGCTATCTATTCAAAAACTCCTCCAAGTCTTGCACGGTACAAAAAACGATTTGTTTTTTCTTCCCCTTCATTTAACTCTTTATTTTATCTCAATTTTCCTACTGTGAGTGGAGAAAATGCCATTTTTCATATATTTCCATAATTCAATAAATGCAACAACATATGTGCGGCCAGCTTCACGTCGTCATATTTAATCCATATTGCATATATATGTACACACTAAATAAAATCGTTGCTATCTATTAAAAAACTCCTCCAAGTCTTGCACGATACAAAAAACGATTTGTTTTTTCTTCCCCTTCAATTAACTCTTTATTTTATCTCAATTTTCCTGTGAGTGGAGAAAATGCCATTTTTCATATATTTCCATAATTCAATAAATGCAAAAAAATATGTGCGGCCAACTTCACGTCGTCATATTTAATCCATATTGCATATATATGTACACACTAAATAAAATCGCTGCTATCTATTAAAAAACTCCTCCAAGTCTTGCACGGTACAAAAAACGATTTGTTTTTTCTTCCCCTTCATTAAACTCTTTATTTTATCTCAATTTTCCTACTGTGAGTGGAGAAAATGCCATTTTTCATATATTTCCATAATTCAATAAATGCAAAAAAATATGTGCGGCCAACTTCACGTCGTCATATTTAATGCATATTGCATATATATGTACACACTAAATAAAATCGTTGCTATCTATTAAAAAACTCCTCCAAGTCTTGCACGGTACAAAAAACGATTTGTTTTTTCTTCACCTTTATTTAACTCTTTATTTTATCTCAATTTACCTACTGTGAGTGGAGAAAATGGCATTTTTCATATATTTCCATAATTCAATAAATGCAACAAAATATGTGCGGCCAACTTCACGTCGTCATATTTAATCCATATTGCATATATATGTACACACTAAAATTCAATAAATGCAACAACATATGTGCGGCCAGCTTCACGTCGTCAAATTTAATCCATATTGCATATATATGTACACACTAAATAAAATCGTTGCTATCTATTAAAAAACTCCTCCAAGTCTTGCACGATACAAAAAACGATTTGTTTTTTCTTCCCCTTCATTTAACTCTTTATTTTATCTCAATTTTCCTGTGAGTGGAGAAAATGCCATTTTTCATATATTTCCATAAATCAATAAATGCAACAAAATATTTGCGGCCAACTTCCCGTCGTCATATTTAATCCATATTGCATATATATGTACACACTAAATAAAATCGTTGCTTTCTATTCAAAAACTCCTCCAATTCTTGCACGTTACAAAAAACGATTTGTTT